>JASDQU010738087.1:80322-120993 GCA_032191745.1 Picea mariana | reverse complement strand
ATATATATAAAGTAAGAAAAATGAGAAAAAATTAAGAAAAAGATAAAAAAAAAAAACTTATAGCCCAAAAAACTTTAAAAAGGTGAACCCCCCAAAATTAAAAACATATATAAAAAAACCCCAACTTAAAAAACTTAAAATAAAAATTTTAATACAAAATTTAAATAAAAATTAACAAAAATAAGTTGAAAAACCTTAAAACTACAACAAAAAATTAAAATTTATATCAAAAACCTTAAAAAATAAAATTTACACACAAAAATTCATAAATATCTAAAAAAAACATAAACATATTTTATAATATAACATTTTTATATTATAACAATGTTATAATATAACATATAACAATTTTATATTATAACAATGTAACATTGTTATAATATAACATTGTTATAATATAACATTCTTATATTATTAACATATTATAAAAAAAAAAAAACATTTAAATAAATTTGTAGCTTAGGTAATATTAGTGTTTTTGTTAATTTTTTTATTTTATTTTAGATGTTTTTTTAAATATTTTATTGAATTTTGATTATTTTTCAGTTTTTTTTTTCCTTTTAGTTTGAAGGGGTTTTTTGTTCTTCTTTTTAACAAAAAAAAACATATTTTTGTTTTTCGGGGAATTTTTTTTTTTTTCATTTCTTTCTAGTTTTTCACAATTGTGTTAGCTCATAAAATTTCTTAGCTCATATATTTTGAATATGGTCAATATAACAATACTTTTAAGAAATTATTTATGTTTCATCCAATGTAACTTGTATTTACTATTTTATTATTAAAAGTAAAAAATTATTAAAAAGTGAAGTTGAATTTTTAAAGTATATTGTGATATTTTCATGGCATTATGTATTACCTTGTGCTTTGCCTGATAATAACATTTAAAAAGTAAGCATTTAAGGGTTTCTTTTATAATTTTGTTTACAGTAATGATGAGTTATTTTACCACATTATAAAAATGTGTCATTTTCATACCCCAATTTTAGAATGGGTGCTACCGGTAGCAGTATTTTTCAATTTGATGGTTGATTTTGAGGTTTTGGTTTTAATGGTACCAAGTGATAAAAATAATATTTCAAATGATCTCAAAATTTAACGTTTTGAAAAGAAAAAAAAATTCATAAACATCTTATTTGTTTTTAGGTGCTGATTTTGAGGTTTTTTTGAGCTACCGTCTAAGTTTTGAAGCCCATGTTTGAGAAATGTTGTAATTTTGATCTCGTTTTAAAAAATGGTGCTACCGGTAGCACCACTTTTTGATTTGGGGGTTGATTTTGATGTTTTTTTATGCAAAAATATGGTTTTTTTGGGCCATAGTTCTCGTTTTGAGGTCACCATTCTCATTAAGTTGGTAACTATATTCACAAAATAATTGGTGAAAGGCCACAAGATATCGTCCATCATCCTCATGAAAGTTGTCGGGAAATTTGTCAAGCCAAATGGCATGACCAACCATTCAAAAAAACCTTCTTTGGACTTGAAGGCAGTCTTCCATACATCAGTTTGCTCTTTTGGGACCTGGTGGTATCCTAACTTCAGATCAATATTACTAAAGTATCCCCCCCCCTTTGATCTAGTCAAGGAGATCGTCAATTCGGGGAATTGGGTATTGGTCCCTGACTGTGATTTTATTTAGGGCCCGATAATCAATGTAGATTTTCTAGGACCCATATTTGTTCTGCACAATCATGATTGGGCTTCCACAAGGTGATGAGATTGGGTGCATGTGCCCCTTTTCAAGCAGTTCTTAGATTTGGCGCTTGATTTCCTCATTTTCTGACAGACATAGATGATATAATGGCCCATTGGGTAGCGGTGCACTAGGGGTTAGATCAATTGAGTGCTTGACCTGAAAGTGAAGAGGTACCCCAGTGGGTGAGGAGAATATGTCTTTGTATTCCTCCATGACCTTATCAACTTACTTCTGCTGCATGGAGAGACTTGTCATAGAGGCCATGGATGTGGCTGCAACCTTCTGCTCACTTTGAGCACGAATCATAGAGAAGACAAACTTCCTGGTATGAGAGAGATGACCTTCTTGCATTGCTTGGTAGAGATCAAGGAAATGGCGGTAGATGGGACTACCTTCAGTATCCTGTATAATTTATTGTCCAAATTAATAAGAACACTACAAGGCTTAGACTCATATACAGCATGACGTTTCCATAAATAAGGTTGGCCCAAAAGAACACCACAAACTTCAAGGGGGGTGACATCACACAATACCTCATCTTTTAAGGGCTTGATGTCATAGTCCAGTCGACACTGTTGGATGACACAAAGATTGCTCCCTTGGTAGAGCCATCTAATGGTGTACAATTGTGAGTGTGGTGATGTTGACAGAGTCAAATGATTGACGACCTTTGCTGAGATGAGGTTCTTTTGGCTACCGCTATCAGAGATGAAGTGCAACAGAGTACCCTTCAACCAAATATGTGAATGAAATAGGTGCTCACCGTCCTCTGGTTCATCAGGCTCGTCAGGCTGGACCTTGGTAGTGGTAGCAAGGATGGCACTGGGTTTTGCACCAATGATCTGTCTCCCTTTTTCTGGTTCTGAATCAGAGTCGGAGCCTACATCTGATTCATAGGATTTCACCTTAGCCACCAATGACTTCTTTGAGCGACATTCAATGGTGTTATGCCAGGGGATCTTATGGAACTCACACCATTTCCCTGTGTCTTTCTTTGTCTTCCCATTGTCCTTCTTTGTTTGTGGTTTGGATTGGTTTTCCTACAAATATCCATCCTTGATTTGCCCTTTGTTCTGTGGGTTGGGGCCACCTTTTACCTGCTTCTGTTGTGAGGGGTTTGCAGACCCAAACTTCCGTGTCTTCTGTTTAAGCTTATGCTTGATTTTGACAACATATCGATAGGCCGCTCCCAAGGACAAAATGTCAAAAAAATCCATTTTTGTTTGGATGTATCTATGTAGACTGCTGTGGTACTTGAGCACCAAATGTCGCTTAGAGTATTTGATACCCAACTTGGTGTGCAAGGTATGGAAGACATTGGTGAACTCTAACACTATTTGGTCCCTTTCCTGCTGCAGTGTGGTCCATCTTGTATATAAGTCGTCATAACTTCCAAGAGGGTCACATTATTCCTTAATAACATCCTTGAAGGAACCTCAAGTGGGTGCCACTACAAATAATGTAGATCCCTCTGTTTCCTTTTTCTCATAGAGAGTCTCCCACCAATATTTGACATGGGCGTGACCTTGAGGAACACAAATGTAATATTTTCTCTATCGAGAAAGTTGTGGACAGAAAAATACCCTTCTAGAAGGCTTAACCATTTGTCTACAACATCCGCATCCATGTTACCTTAAAATATAGGAATATCACAATTGATCTGTACCTTGAAGGGGGTGGCGCCTCTGCTTGAGGTTGATGCATCGCCTATTGGCAGTCGTTGAAGGATTTACGAAAAGTTATCCATCATCTCATTCCTTTGTCGCGAGAGGGATTCCTCAAGAAACATTATAAAGGGATCTCCTACTCCATTGTCTCTCTTTTCTTCCCCCATGGGTGGTCGTTAGGTTTGGAGAGGCTGATCTTGCAAAGGCTCAACCGGTTCTAGTCCCAACTGCTTATATCTTGACCTTGTTGGGGACATGCACAAAGAAACAAATGAAGAGCAGACCGCTCTGATACCATTGATCCAAATTTATGAGTAGAAAAAAATGAAACACAGGTCTATAACATTAACACAAATATACAAAGAACAATAACAGAGATACAATGGAACTTAACTTCTATTAAATAAGAAATATGCTAAAACTTTAAAATATAGAATGAAAACAATCTTGCTTGAATGATGTTAGCTAATCTCCGAGAACAGATGTGGAGGCTACGTGCATTCATCTGAGCACATTACATTAAGGCCTCTAGGCCTTTTTAGCATCCAAAAGTAAACAAAAAATCCTAGACATGCAAAAACCTAACCCTAGGAGATGAAGCACCAAAATTCATGTGGGCCCCAATGGGGTAAGTTGGTACATCAACTTCTCGGGGTCATAACTTTTGCATACGATCTTTGTTTTAGGTGCACGATAGATCATTGGAAAGGTCTATCCGAGGACTACAAATTGTGCTATCACAATTCGACTCAAACTATAGTGTGACTATGGAAGGCCCAAAAAACTCTGTTTGGGATCTCAAAATCGCCCCAAAAGTTTAGGACCTGAAAAGCTAGAAAAAAATTTCCAAGTTAAAAATTGTAACTGCCAAGATGAAAGTTGTATGTGAGCCAACTGGAAGAGGTGGGTGGCCAGTGATATACACTTGGATCAATGGTTTGGTTTATTCTTGTTGAGATTAAGGGTTATTTCTGAATTTATTTTATTAGATCTATTTTGGAACATAACAATTGGTATCAAAACTCTTTATTCGACCAAAGAAAGGAACAAAAGTTTTGGTTCTTTTTGCAGATTTTTTCTCGAGAAAAAAGGGGGCGACGCTCTTAAGACTCAATTATGAAATTTTATGTGTAGAATTTGCAAAAAAATTGGATATTTTAATTCCTCTCGAAAAAATACCCAATTTAAAAAAAACAACCGAAATAGAGTCTGGGAAGTGAAGTTATTAGCATTTAAATTCGACAAATATTTAGGGTTTTTACGGAAAAAGATGTGTGATTTGCACAGTAAGTTATTTTTACACCCTATTTTTTATTGAAGATTTCTTCCAAGAAAGGTGTGTTTTGCAAGAAAAGATGATGGCCTTAGTATTGAATACTTCTTAAAGTCCCACAAGTCATAATGGAAAGAGAAGTGGAAATTTTGTCTACACCTTCGTTTCAAAAAAGATTCTCACATATGGTGACAATCATTTGAATTTTGGGAATGGATGTCACTTTCCGAGGAAGCACTTGAAAATTTACTTTTAGTCAAGTGGTTTGATACAAAGTGTAAGTATAAAGACACCACCAAGGGTTTATTTTCATGTGGAAAATCTATATTACAGGTTCATAGTTGTATTCATAAAGAAAATGTCATTGTTCCTATTAACTCTAGTTGCCTGCAAAAAATTATCAATGTTCAGATGGTTAATATATTGCAAGTTGCGGAAAAGAATATTCAAAGCAAATAGGTTGAGGGTGAAAATGTTCAAATTTTTAAAGATTTTAAAATTACCATGGATAAATATGTGTTGGATTCTAATTTTTATGCCATTGATATGAATGATGTAGATATTATTCTTGGATATCCTTAGATGGAAACAATTGGTACCATTAATATTAATGCAGAAAATAAGTTTGTGAAAATTTGATATAAGAAAAAGAAAGTTACATTGCATTATGTGTCTCTTAGTAAGAAAGAAGGGCCCACAAGGGAAAACAAAAAAAATATTGCAGAATTCGAAGTTGCATCAGAAGTAGAGTCTATAGAAGGACATGAATCAAATCCCCAGGAAAGATGCAATCAAGAAACCAAGAAGATCGTTGAATAAAAGGAACACCAGATTGTAGAGTTGAAGAAAAAAGGATCGATTCCTACAATTTTTGTATAACACCATCTACACCATATAGAGAAACAATAGTGAGAAAGGCATGGATGTGCACATCAAATTTTTTTTTATGAACCAACATGGGACTTGAAAGCAAACCAATCAAGGGGCACATGGAGGAATACTAGCACTGCAGGACGATATTGGGATAGAGAAACCATCCCATTGCACCAAAAGCGTGGTAAGGATAATTATTAGGGTGGAAAGGAAACAATTGGACATCATGTTTATCTTCCATTAGGATGGATGAATGGTTGTACTTGGTACCATTTGGATACACTACTTGGCCGATCACATTATATGGTTTCTTCCCATGTTTTGAGGATAAAATGTGCGAAGGGGGATGAAATGTAGTATACATAGGGAGGTAATATGGACTACATAGGGAGGTGCCAAATGGTAATGTGGTTATGTTTTATTATGTATGGATGCCAACCCTAGTAAATAAGGCCCATGTAATAGCGTGGACACAATAAATGTGAGAAGGTTTACCAGAAGGTTCCACCTACTAGAATATTTCTTCTCTAGAATGTTCCTAGGATATAGAGAGTACTATATAAAGAAGTGTAAGCAATGTATTGGAGAATAGTGAAGACTATTGTTATTGTAGCAAGCAAGGATTGACTGGGGTGCATTCCTTCAATAAGAAATAATATATGGTGTTACTCTACTTCAAGGGTTTTGTCTACATTCTTGTATTGAATATTTGGTGAATAGTTTGGTTTATTCTTATTGATATTAATGGTTATTTTTGAAGTTATATTATCATATCTATTTCTGAACATAACAGAGTTGGACTATAGGTCCTTTTGTCATGTGCCCATAGTCTAACCAGGGATCCAACTCGACTTGGAACAGCCAATTCGCCCGACACCTGGGTTTGTGTGACATCGTAAAGTTTCCAACTCAGTGGCTAGACCAAACTCAAAGTAATTTGCGCGGATTATGCCTCTTCACTCAAGGTATTCACATAAATACACCTTGAGCTACTTGAGTCAAGTTTTCTCACTCAACTCTTTGTCACTAAGGCACCCACCCAACTGTGCACTTCATTACATTACACTCACATTCTTTAACACATACAATTATCAAGTTCTATACTCACCCAAATATGCGAACCAAGAACAAGCAACATACATACACATGAAAGAGACACAAGTATGGCTGGGCATCACCATGGGTTCCTAACTCCCATACAAAGCTTCTTATTATAAAATATTCTACAACAATGTACAATACAATGCATTGGTACAAGAAGGGATAATCCAGGTGGATATCGGTGGCCACCCACCTATTCCACTGGCTCGAAAAACAATTTTCCACCTTGGCATTTTTTTGGCAGTTTTTCGAGTTCCAAACTTCCGGGGCCATTTTGAGGCCCTAAACGACGTTTTTTGGTGATTTGGGGCCCAAATGCTTGCTAAAGGTACTAACTTGGGATAGTAAAAAATTGTTCTTCTTGGTTAGACCTTTCCAATGGGCTATCGTGCACCTAAAATGAAGATTGTATGCAAAAGTTACGACCCCAAAAAGTTGATGTACTAACTTACCCAAACGGGGCCCACATGAATTTTGGCGCTTCATCTCCTATGGTTAGGTTTTTGGATGTCTAGGGTTCTTGAAATTCCTGTTTATTGTAAAAGGCCTTCAGAGCCTCATTGTAACCATATTCTTGCAAATGAGAGCAACCGTCACATCTCTTCCCAGAGGTAAGCTGCCACCATTCCAACAAGCTTGTTTTCCGCTACATTTATAGTGTCAACTTCTTTCCTTATTGAATAGAAAATCCGTTTTACTGTATCTCTGTTATTTTGTGTTAAGAATATTTTAATAATCTGTATTCATTTTGTTCTACTCATAAAATCTGGATCAATGGTATCAGAGCGGTCTGCTCCTTGTCGTCTTAATGCATGTCCCCAACGAGGTCAGGGTACAAAGAATTGGGTCTCAAGCTTGTTTCTCTTGAGAAAAAGAGCTCTGGCACACCTAAGCAACCTCTCATGGCAGAAAAAAAGAAAGATGACGGGACATGAAATCCTTTCAAAATGTTGCTTGAGGAATCCCTCATGCAACAGAGGAATGGGACGATGGATAGTTTCGCGCAAATCCTTCGGCGACTACCAACAGGCGACACATCTTCCTCGAATGGAGGAGCTTCCCCCTTCAAGGTACAAATAAACTTCGATATTCCTATATTTGAAGGTTATATAGACACAGATGCTATAGACAAGTGGTTGAATCTACTAGAAGGGTATTTTTCTGTCCATAACTTTTCTAATAGAGAAAAGATTAATTTTGCGCTCCTCAAAGCCGTTCCCCATGTCAAATATTGGTGGGAAACTTTCTGTGAGAAAAAGGAAACAAATGAAACCTCATTATTTATAGTCATGACCACCTAGGAATCCTTCAGGGATGCTATTAAGGAACAATACTACCCTGTCGGAAGTTATGATGACTTGTATACCAAATGGATCACACTGCGGTAAGAAAGAGACCAAGCAGTGCCAGAGTTCACAAATATCTTCCATACCTTGTGCACCAAGCTGGGTATCAAAGATTCAGAGTGACATATGGTGTTCAAGTATTGTGGTGCTCTGCATAGATACATCCAGACATAAATGAAATTTCTAGACATCTCATCCTTGGGTGCGACCTACCAATATGCCGTCAAAATCAAGCAGAAGCTCAAAAAAAAGATGCGGCAATTTGGGCATGGGAACCCCTCACAACAAAATCCAGGAAAGGGCGGCCCCAACCCACAGAACAAATGACAGAGCAAAGATGGATAGTATAGGGACAACCAGTCCAAGTCGCAAGAAAAGAAGGATATCAGATAACGGTATGAGTTTTGATATATTTGTAGGTAATACTATTCTATATGGATAATACATGTCATTCCATTTCCAGTGGTATGTGGAACGTCACATAACTCTTCACGGTTAGAGAGTTATGGCGATGTGAAGTTGGAGAACTCTCATGAGTCATCTAGAAGCCCCAAAAGGTCAAAGTAGTCAAAGTGGTTTAAGAGATTTTTAGAAGGTAAATAATAAAGTGAAGGGATGAGTGTACTATAATTCAAAGTGAATACAAAATAAATTATTTAAACAATAAATTTAATGGAGAAATTACTAAGTTGGCAAGTGGTTATAAGTGGGTTAGCCCTAAAATAAAGAAAGTGGTTTAAGATGGTTAGAAGGTAACCCCTTGAGGTAAAGTGAAGTGACGAGTGTACTATAAGTCAAAGTGAATACAAAATAAATTATTTAAATAATAAAGTTAACGGATAAAGTACTAATTGGACAACTGGTTAGAAGTTGGTTAACCCTAAAATAAGGAAAGTGGGTTAAGATGGTTAAAAGGTAACCCCTTGAGGAAGCTACATGAAACTATAAATAAGAGGCAAGGGTCTCTCATTTTAATTACACTTGAGCATATTTAATATGTACAGGTGTCTGAGGTAACCTAATTTTAGAGAGAAGGTGAAGTAAAGAAGGCCCAAATTAAAGGGAGGATAAATTCTTTTGATGATGCTTTCTAAGGTATGTTATTTACAGATCATCTCACCATTTTCACAATAACGTTTTTTATAGAATGATTCAGACCATGAAATTGAGAGAGCATTGAGAAAACATAACCAAGTAGTTGTGGTACAAATTTTAGTTCGTGGGTCGTTGTATTTTTGGAGTTACACTCTGTGGAAATTAGAGTTTGTGGCTAGTCCTGAAACTAGTCTAAAATAGGTGTTTCGGGTAAAAACGTCATAAATTATTCATAACACATCCAAATTAAGTAAGACCAAATGTGTTGGTTATAGTATAGTCTGTAGTATTCTATGTAGAATTTTCATATCCATACAAAAAATATTCTGTGCGGGGCACACTCTACAAGTTCTCTCTCTAGAATAAGCCATAATTCAACAAGGTATGCCATTTTTGCTATAAATCCTTTTCTGAGAGGTTCCAAGTAGTGACACCTGAAGAAATTGCATAAAAAGAACTGAAGAGTACTGTGTACTATTTTCAGATCTTTATTCATTACAGGTACATAGTTATGATTATTTCAAGTTACGGTTGTTGACTAATCCAAAACTAGTCATGTGAGACTAAAGAAAAGTTTGATGGAAATGCTAGTCTCTTGTTGTTAAAGTTAAGGAAGGTTTGAAGTTATGTGATCATATACACCAGGTCAATTATAGAGTTACAAATCAGATTTGGATGATGAAATTGATGAGGGCTTTTGGTTGAGGTACATGTTGGGTACATGGTTGAGACAAGTAGTTGATGATTTGACACATACATGAGGTGTATAGTTGATGATGTTGGTACATCTCGATGAGTCATAGTTTATGAGTAGTTGATACATGATTGGTACATACTCGGTACATGGTTGGATGCACTTGTTTATGGTACAGGTTGATTACAAGTTGTTTGGTACAGGTTGGTGCATGGTTGATGCATTTTTTATGGTACAGGTTGAGGTACAGTTTGATGCATGGTTCAGGGTTATTGGTACAGGTTGTTTGGTGCAGGTGTATTGGTACAGGTTTAAAACAATATATATCAAAGTGATAGTGTGATAGTGGTTCCATCATTCTACTTATATGTCAGGGCGGTTGAATGGGGCACATACATGTGGTTGTGGCCACCTTCCGGTTGTAGACAGAGAACATAGGGGGTTGTAGCTTCCTTCTGGTTGTAGCCAGAGAATTAGGGAGTTGGAACTTCCCTCAGGTTGTAGTCTGAGAAACTAGAGGGTTAGAGCCTCCTTACAATTGTAGCTAGAAAACAAAGGAAGTTGGTGCTTCCAATGAATGTAATTATTCAAGACATATAAGAAAAAACATTCTGTGTTTTTCTCCCACTTTGGGTTTCCACGTAAAACACCAGTGTACTGTGTATGTGTATGATTGTTCATTTGTTCATTGCTTATTTACTCTGCAGTTATTGGATGATAATGCTACATTGATATAACACTTGGATTATATGGTTAAAAAGGATTAAATTTCTTTATTATTGATTCACCCCCCCTCTCAGTAATCCAACAATTGGTATCCGAGCAGGTTCCTTCAGAAACTAGTTTAACCACTGAAACGTAGACCATGGAGAGAAACAACTTATATAAAAATGGAATACCACAATTTGATGGACAAAAGTATGCATTTTGGAGCATAAGGATGAATAAATATATACATGCACATGGATTTGAAATTTGACAATCAATTGTATATGGATACATAGTACCAATAGTTCCACCAACAAATGACAAAGCAATGAAACTCGGCCAGAATAATTCCAAAGCCACAAATGCACTTCTGAATGGTCTTGGTGAAACATCAATACCAAAGTTGCACATTGTAAATCCGCTAAAGATATTTGGGACAAAATTTGAAATATTTATGAAGGAGATTTAAAAATCAAAGAAACAAAGCTTCAAACTTACATAGGTCAGTTCGAACAACTAAAGATGAAGGAAGATAATAATATTACAACTTACTTCTTATGAGTCGATGAAACAATAAATGCAATCGTGGGATTGAGAGAAGAAATTCAAGAATCTGTAATTGTTCAAAAGGTACTAACATCTCTTCCTATGATATTTGACCCTAAGATATCAAAACTAGAAGAAAGAGCAGATCTAAACTCAACAAGCATGGACAAACTACATGGAATCTTCACAACATATGAAATGAGAACTGAACAGGAAAATTTGGATGTAAAAGAAGTAGCCTTCAAAGCATCCAAAAGATCAAATAAAAAGGGAAAGAAACAAGAAAAATAACATAGCAACAATAGTGACGTGTCAGAAGATGATGAAGAAGTGGCCAATTTTTTCAAAAGACTGAACAAGGGAACCGACGACATGTATAGAGGTAAGCTTCTTTTAATTTGTTTTAATTGTGATAGTATTGGTCAAGTTGCTAACAAATGTCCTCATAAGAAAAAAATAAATGATGAAGGTTACTCAAAAAACAAACAAAAATATAAAGGCAAAAGAACCACAAAGAAAGTTTTCAAGAAAAACTTATGCACCAAAGAAAACATCTCATCATTAGATGAAGATGAAGTCAGTGACAGTGAGACAATAAGAGTTCTATTCAGGGAGTTAGAAGACTCTGATAAACAAGACTCCGGAGAAGAATTTGAAGAAGTCGAAGAAGAATATTAAGAAGTCGAAGAAGAAATTGAAGAGGCAGAAGTTGACTATCTAGAGGAATTGTTGAGTGCTATAGAAGTTATCAGATGAGAAAAGAGGAAAAACAAGAAGCTACAAGAGGAACTAGACAAGAAAGAAGACACCAAGGAATTAGAACAAATGATCACAAATTTGAAGGTTCAAATTGAATAAGATTAAAGAATTGAAGAAACACTCAAAGAACAACTAGAAGGAAGAGACAAGATCATTGAAAATTTGGAAGTAGAGATTGTCACATTAAGAAAGGATATATTCAAAAGAAAAATATGCAGATCAACTCAAAAGTTTTGAATGACATTATCAGTAGCCAAAGGCCTAATCATGACAAGTCCGGACTTGGATATAATCAGATAGAAAATGAATCAAGCTCCAAAACAAAAAAAACAAGAAACATATCCAAAAAGTTATGCAGAAACAATCAAAGGGGATAGGAAGGTCTACAGAGAAAATTATAGGGACACTCCTCCATCGAGAAGATTCAGATTTTAGAATCAACGATCGATAGAAACATATAGGTCTCAGGAAGAAGAAGGATTTATAAGAGCACCTCCTTTCAGAATATCTTCAACTCCCAGGTTTCAAACTATGTTTTTTGGTTTATGTTATGCATGTAATAATTTTCGACATAAATTTGTGAATTACAGAGTGAACAACATGAACATAAACAACTTGGAAAGTCATACACAAAAGGTTTATCCAAGAAAGCCTAGTGAAACACAGAAAAATAAGTTACAACAAGTTTGAATCATTAAGCACTGAAGTAGAATGCTACATGTGTAACAACTTTGGACACATGGCCAAATATTGTAGAATGAAAATCCCTCCTAGAGAACCACAATAGAACAACAACAATCATAGACAAGAACCTCAGAAAATGACATGGATAAGACAGCATGATCAATACAACAATGAAGAATGCAAACTCGCTCTACAAGCTAAGCAGAAGAAACGTGGTTGGTATGTTGACAGTGGTTGTTCAAAAAACATGGCAGGTGATAGAGACAAGTTTCCTACATTAAGAAAGGAAAGAGATGGACCAGTCTCCTTCGGAAATGATGATTCAACTAAAATCATTGGAAAAGGCACAATCAGAATTGGGAACAAGAATACAAAAGCAGAAAATGTTCTACTAGTAGAAGATATGAAACATAATCTTACAAGTGTGAGTCAAATGTGTGACCAAGGTCATAAAGTTTTTTTTGATTTACAAAAGTGCGAGATAAGAAAAGAAGGTTCAGGAAAATTGATTGCTACAACTGCGAGAACTTCAAGAAACATATATGTGTTAAGTGAAATTGGAAATGAAAAGTGTTGTCTAGGAAATGAAGATGAAAGTTGGCTATGGAACAAAAGAATGGGTCACATACATTTTGATAACCTTGTCAAAGTCAGCAAAAGACAAGAAGTCATAGAAATGCCCCAGATCATGAAACCAACCAACACTTTATGCAAGCATTGTCAACAAGGAAAGAGAACAAAGACCACGTTCAAATCAAAGGAATATTCAACAACAAGACCACTGGAAATTGTGCATACTGATCTAGTTGGACCAACTACAACAAAGGGTTTAAAAGGTGAGAAATACTCTATGTTATTATTTGATGATTATACAAGAATGACTGAAGTTTTCTTTCTCAAGAATAAGTCATAAGCTTTTGAAAACTTCAAGATCTACAAGGAAATGGTTGAAAATGAAATGGATTCAAAAATAAAATGCTTGAGTGTAAGGTAGCTAGAGAGGTAGTGGGAAGGCCCAGAGGGTCCATAATGATAATAGTGGAGGCCATTCAATGTAAGATGGAATAGGTCCACTATATTATTAAATAAGGCCCACTATGGTAGTTAGATATAATAAATGGGTAGCTATATATAATAAATGTAAGAGGACGTCTTAGAAGGTTCTACTTTTAGAAGATTCCTTATCTAGAATGTTCTTAGGTGATGATAGCACTATATAAAAGGGTTCATGCAATGTAATGGGACATGAAGAGAAGTATTGTAATTGGAGCGGTAGATCAATAGGAGAAATCCCCCTCGAAGAGACAAGTGAACAAGAGAGGATCCCTTCCATAATAAGATCCATTGTATGGTGTTTCCCTACCTCAAGGGTTTGATATAATAAAGTGTGATTTTCTATATTGATTTGTGGATTTATTGTGTATTCAAAATTTGTGGTGATTATATTTGAAAATCTATTTAGGTACTTAACAATTGGTATCAAAGCACTTTCCTTGGCCAAAGAAGGGAATAATTTTTTTGCTCTTTTTGCAGAAATTTTCTAGGGAAGAAAATGAGGGCGGTGCACTTCAGGTTCATATCTTAAGCTTTATGAGATGAATTTGGAAAAACAAATTTGGTGTTTTAATTCCTCTCGGAAAAATACCCAATTTAAAAAAAAAAAAAGCCGAAACGGAGTCCGGGAAGTGAAGTTATAAGCATTTTAAATTCAACAGTTTTCAGGGTTTTTCCAAAAAAAGCCACGATTTTCTGCCGTAATTTATTGTTCTATTTTTTGATGTTTTTCGTGAAGGCAACAGAACTACAGAGTTCATAAATTTTCATAGGTTTCTTATATGGCTATTTCCTCTCAAACCCTCAAATAAATTCTACAAATTACTGAAGCATTCAAATCTCAATTGTATGACACATTGAATGATAGATTGGATAAATTTGTAGATGGTTTCATAGACAACCTCAATGATTGTTTTCGTAGTATTCAAGATTCATTGGATAACATGCAAGATAGATTTCTTATGGAATACATCAGGGATAAATATAATCAAGAAATATATGCTTGGTATGATTTTGAGGTCGATTGCGATGATTGGTATATGGATAGTTGTCATTTATGGGATGACAACCACTTCCATATTTTATTTGATGACTCTACTCCACCTTCTGTAGAGAATATCAATGTTCCACATCAGGAGCTAGTTATGATTACCATCGTCCATTCTGCATATTCTACAATGGTATTGTTCCTTCCAGATTCATCTTTGACCCTTTCCCACTATGTGGATGGATATTCTTATTTGGATCCACATGATAGGTGTCAATATTGGGAGCATCATTTTCAGTTTGTTATTGGGTGCCGATATCTTCCGTGTGGAGTTCACATGAACACTTGGACATGGGACTCTGGTTTACAATGGTGGTTGGACTACTTCAACATGGTGGCTTTGATTTCTCAATGGGACCCTGGTTTTCTAGTCTACTTCAGCACTATGGTCCACACTTATGCTTGGGACCCTGGTATATGGTTGTACATCAAGTGTTAAGGACAACGCTTTCATAAGGGGGATGGAATGTAAGGTATCTAGAGAAGTAGTAGGGAGGCCCAGAGGGCCCATAGTGATAATAGTGGAGGCCATTCAACGTAAGGTGGACTTGGTCCACTATATTATTAAATAAGACCCACTATGGTAGTTAGATATAATAAATGTAAGAGGACTTCTTAGAAGGTTCTACTTCTATAAGATTCCTCCTCTAGAATGTTCTTAGGTGATGGTAGCACTATATAAAGGAGTTCAAGAAATGTAATGGGACATGAAGAGAAGTATTGTATTTGGAGCGATAGCTCAATAGGAGGAAGCCCCCTTGAAGAGGCAAGTGAACATGAGAGGATCCCTTCCATAATAGGATCCATTGTATGGTGTTTCCCTACCTCAAGGGTTTGATATAATAAAGTGTGGTTTTTTATATTGCTATGTGGATATATTATGTATTCAAAATTTGTGGTGATTATATTTGTAGATCTATTTAGATACTTAATATTGAGATCTGATAATGGAGGAGAGTTCACTTCAAAGGAATTTATGGACTACTGTAGCAGTCATGGAATAAAAATGAAATTATTTGTTGCTAGGACAACTCAACATAATGGAGTTGTTGAAAGAAAGAACATGATAGTACAGGAAATGGCTTGAACAATGCTAATGGATTCCAAATTGATAGATATTTTTGGACACAGGCAGTGCATACAACAATTCACATTCAAAACAGAGTAATGCTTATAAACAAAACTGACAAAACTCCCTACGAGCTATGGAAAGGAAGAACATCTAATGTGAAACACTTCAGAGTTTTTGGAAGCAAATGATACATCAAAAGAGAAGATGGCAGAATGGGAAAGTTTGAATCTCGTGTGGACAAATAAGTACCTATTGGTTACTCAAGTACAAGGAAAGCATACAAGTGTTACAACTTAAGATTGAACAAAGTTTTGGAATGCATCAACATAACAATTGATGAAATAGGTAGATAAGAATTAAAGGAAGAAGAAAATGAATCAATGGAACAACTTTACGAAGAAGAAACAAAAGATGAAAAAGCAGTAGAAAGGGAAGATGAAGAGGATCCGACAGAAGCATAAGAGAAAGTTCAACAAGTGCCTCCAAAGACACCTAGCAGATGAGTACATAAGAATCATCCTTCAGATCAGATTATCGAAAAAAAAGATGCAGGAGTTAAGACTAGAAGAAGAATCCGTTCACCAAAACAAATGCACCTAACACTCTCATCTATGATTGAACCAACTTGTTTTGAAGAGGCCAACAAGGATGAATTTTGAAATAAGGCCATGGTTAAAGAATTGGATCAAATAGAGAAAAATGACACTTGAGAATTGGTTACAAGACCAAAGGATAAGAATGTGATCGGCAAAAAGTGGGTATACAAGAATAAATTGAATGAAGATGGACAAGTTACAAGGAAAAAAGCTAGATTGGTATGTAAAGGATATGCATAGGTTGAAGGAATTGACTTTGAAGAGACATTTGCTCCAGTTTCCAGAATGGAAGCAATCCGATTGCTTTTAGCTTATGCATGCTCCAAAAATATTAAAGTGTGTCAGATGGACATAAAATCAACTTTTCTGAATGGGAAACTTGAAGAAGAAGTCTACATTGAACAAACACAAGGATTTCAGTTGTCAGAGAACACAGATTATGTATGTAAATTAAAGAAGGCCTTGTATGGTCTAAAACATGATCCTAGAGCATGGTACTCTAGACTAGATAAATATTTACAACAGGCAGGGTTCAGAAAAGGAAGTGCAAACAACAACCTCTACATCAAGGTAAGTCAAGATAATATTTTATTAATTGAAGTTTATGTTGATGATATCATTTTTGGTAGTGATGATGACAGGTTAAGCCAAGAATTTGCAAAGGATATGAAAAATGAATTTGAAATGTCATTACTTGGAGAACTATCCTTCTTTCTGGGACTTCAAATATGTCAAAGAAACCAAGGAATTTTTATTTCTCAAACCAAGTATATCAGAGAAATGCTAAAGAGTTTCGGAATGGAAGATTGCAAACCAATTACCACTCCCATGCAAACTAGTTGCAAGTTGAACAAATATGATTATTCAAAGTCTACATATCAGAGGCAATAATGGTCAATGATTGGTATCCTAATATATGTGACAACATCCAGACCAAATGTAATGTAGGCAGTTGGACATATGGCACAATTTCAAGCAGCACCAAAGGAATAACATGTATTAGTAGTGAAGAGGATTTTCAGATATCTCAAAGGAACATAAGAGTTTGGATTATGGTATCCAAAAGGAAAGGATCTATCACTTATTGCCTACACAGATGCAGATTGGGCAGGTTGTATTGATGACCGATGAAGCACTAGTGGAGCAACGTTATACTTGGGTGAGTATTTGGTATCATGGTTAAGCAAGAAACAATCATCAATATCTTTATCTACAACTAAGGCAAAGTATATTGCAACAACAACATGTTGTACATAGGTTCTTTGGATGAAACAAACTCTGATAGATATACAGGTTGAGTATGATGAGGCCATTCCAATCTATTGTGATAATACAAGTGCCATCAGTATCTCAAAGAACCCGGTGATGCACTCCAAGATGAAACACATTCCAATAAAGTATCACTTTCTATGGGAACAAGTAGTAGAAAAGAACATTAGAGTTGAGTATGTGGGCACAAAAGAACAAGTGGTAGACATCTTTACAAAACCACTTCCACGAAAAGCCTTTGAGTATCTTCACCAGAGAATCAGAGTTGTGTCTACTCCAAAATGAATTCTTTTGAATGCTTATCTTATGTCTTAGATGTACACGAGGAAGCACCATAAAGAGGACAATTTAGTTAGGGGGAGAAGCCTCAGATGGAAAAATACCTTTTCCATTGCTGACAAAGGGGGACAGATTTATCAGATGCAGAGGACAGAGGCATGGTTCCAGGGGGAGCATGAGAGATATAACTTCAGTATTGCATGACATGATTTCAATATTGCATCAGAGTGTTTCCATCAATGAAAACAAACTTTAATCAACAACACCCACAACCCTACACCATTGGATGGCTCCGCCAAGGAAGTGATATTCACATTAGCCAACAGTGACGAATGTCATACGACATCAAGCCCTTCAAATATGAGGTATTGTGTGATGTTTCTCCTCTCGAAGTTAGGCAGTCCCTCCTAGTGCTATTTCCTTGATCTCTGCCAAGCAATGTAGGAAGGTCATCTCTCTGACCGAGAAATTTGTCTTCTTCGTGATTTGCTCTTAGAGTGAACGAAATATTGTAGCCACATCTAGGGCCTCCATGACCGATCTCTCCACACAACAAAATCAAGTGGATAATGTCATGGAAGAATACTCATATATCTTCTCCTCTCCTACCGGGGTACCTCTGCACTATCAGGTCAAGCATCCCATCGATCTGACCCCAGGTGCACCGCTACCCAATGGGTCAGTCTACCACTACTCTCTGTTAGAAAACGAGGAGATCAAGAGGTAGATCCAAGAAATGCTCCATAATGGGCACATCCAGCCCAACTCATCGCCTTGTGGGAGCCCAATCATGTTGGTACAGAAGAAAGATGAGACTTGACAACTCTACATTGATTACCGGACCCTGAATAAAATCACAGTTTGAAACCGGTACCCGATTCCCCGAATCGACGACCTCCTCGACCAACTCACGGCGGCCAAATAATTCAGTAAGATTGATCTGAAGTCTGGCTACGACTAGGTCCCAATAGAACAGACAGATGTATGGAAGACTACCTTCAAGTCAAAAGAAGGTCTTTTTGAATGGCTGGTCATGCCCTTTGGTTTGACAAATACTCCAACAACTTTTATGAGGACGATGGATGATATCCTATGACCTTTCACCAATACTTTTGTAGAGGTGTATCTGGATGACATCCTCATCTACAACAAGACTTGGGCAGAGCACTTGCAGCATATTCAACAGGTTTTTCACACCCTACGACAACACAAAGTATATGCAAACTTGAAAAAATGCTCCTTCGTCATGGAAAAGGGACATTACTTAGGATACATCATTGATAAACATGGTGTGCATGTGGATCCAAGAAAGATCTAGGTCATCCATGACTAGCTAGCCTCAACCACACTCATTGAACTTCAGAGCTTCTTGGGCCTCACCAATTTCTATTGCAGGTTCGTGCTGGGATCTTCTCATATCACATGGGCCCTCAGCCAAGTAACCAGAGGTGGCGGTAAGGAAAAATTTGTGTGGGGCATGTCCCAACAACAATCCTTCGATGACTTGAAGAAGCGTGTGTGCTCATCCCTGGTACTTTCATTACCAGACCTGGAACATCCCCTTGAGATCGAGACAGATGCTTCAGACTATGCTGTGGGTGCTATTCTCACTCAACACGACCACCTTGTGGCATATCATAGTGAGAAACTATCAGAGGATGTCCGTAAGTACCCTAATATTGGCCCTTGACCAGGTTTTAAGGAAACAATGGTCATGCTTGATCAATTTTGGGAATTTTACAGGCTGGTCGAAAACGGAGCGCCCAGGCAAAGCGAAGATCGCGGGATCTCTTCCCCTTTTACGAGATTTTTGGGTTTAGGGTTTATGTAACGGGTATGGGATGTCGGCCCATGGGTCTTACCCATGCTTATGCCTCTTTTGTAATGTATAAATAAGTATCTAGGTGATGTATTCAATAGATCTAAGTGGGATTTGTGCAATATAGGTAAGGCAGAGTGCTATGTGCAAATAGTTGTGAAGGCTTTGTGCATATTGTATGTTGAGACTTGCAGAGCTAAGTGCAAGTGATTTGTAGTGCTTTATCACAGACTGTGTAAGGGTCTGTTCTTGGACCGAACTCGGGGAAGGATGATCTGATGAGGTGCATGCAGATCTCCTGTCCTATGCGGAGTTGGTGTTGTGGCTTGGTGCATGTAAGAATATTGGAAGAAACTAATAAGAAATGAAGAAGATTAGTGGACGTAGCCCCACAATACGGTGAACCATATATATCCTGTGTCGATGTGCTTTGTGCTATGGTGTTCATGCTGTTTATGTACTTGTTTTCTTAGTCTAGATGTATGATAGATCCAATTGATTCTTAGTGCTTTATGATGTAAATGAATACTAGATCTGCTTTAATGCTATGTGTTGGATGGTTAGATATGATTGGATATTGGTTGTTACTGCGTTGATCTGTAATTAGAGTTTTAACCTGCGATGTGAATAAAGGAGTTAGAGACTAATGAATCTTATTGGCTAAGTGCTCTGTTAAGTAATGTGATCACAGATCTGTGTCCCAGCTAGGTTGTAGACACTTGAGTCCTGCAACCCTCCCTGCCTCTACCTCGGGTGAGACTTCATTTGCTTCGCAGGTGTTTCCGAAAGGGCCGGTAGTTAGGGTTTTGTTGGTGTGATGTTGAAGCGTTGAACCCTGGGTCTGCCCCTATGCCAACAAATGGTTCTGTTGCCAGGACGCAAAACTATGATTGCTAGGAATTGAAGAAAAGAGAAAGCTCTGTGCATAGATCTGTTATTGTAAGTGCGCAGTATTCTACTTGACTTGTGAAGCTCTGTGCTAAGAAAGGGATCGGATCTGAAGAAAAGAGGTAATATCTTAGAGCTTTGTGCTCTACTAAAGGTAAAATAAGTGGAAAATTTTGTTTCGAAAGAATGGATCTAGGTATGTTTGATAGATTTTGTCCTATTCTGAAAACTAGGGCACGATTAGAAGAGAGAAGACTTGATATGAATAGATCTGATAGAAATAGTGGAAGATATGTTATTCATATGCATAGAAAGAATTTTTTGACTAACAAGTGGATGCAGGATCCTAGAAAGAATTTTTTGCAGGTTCATCACTGTGACCCAGTGTGTAGTACATTAAAGTTTGGGGATCGTTTAAGAGAAAGAGAGGATTGAATCTTTGTTATAGTTGCAGAAGATTGGGACATCTTGCTAAGGAATTCCCTGGTAGAGGTCCTATTTGTCTTTTTTGTAAAGCTGCTGGTCATGAGGTTTTGGATTGTCCTAGAATGATTGCTAAAGTTGAAAAGATGAATATGAGACAAGAAAACCATGAAGAAGGTCAATAGACTAAGGATATGCTAGAACACCAGAAAGAATCATAGACTATATTATTGCAGATGAAAGAAACCCTGAGTGATCACAGAGACATCGGTTTACCAGAGATCTTAAAAGAGAAGGAGTGCATAGAAATAAGAATAAGAGACTTTGACATAGACTATGTTCTAGATGAGGAAACATAGGTGAATATCATGACATAAAGTACTTGGGAAATTTTGGGAAAGCCTGCTATGATTCCTTCATTGGGAGGAATATGATTGTTTAAAGGAAAGATGATAACCCTATGTGGAAGACTTACTCATGTACCTATGGTTTCTCATGGAGCATTGACGAAAGACGAATTCGAGGTCGTTAAGTTTGTTGAGAACAAAACTCATTTTTCACTTTTGTTAGGAAGGACCTGGATTGAGAAAGATTAGATGCAAAGGAAAGAAGAAGAGGAAGCTATAGAACAAAAAAATAAAGAATTAAGGGATTTTATGGCTAGGAGAATAACGTGCTTAATAGAATAACATGAGGCCAAGTAGAAGCAACTAAGGGCTAGAGAACTAGCTGTTGAGGTTGAAAGAACGCAAGAAGGCTTAAATAACCTGTCCATGCACGAGAGAAGAGAACCAACCCCTAAAGTAATAAGAGAAGAGGTATCCCACTTAAACACTGTGAGCGACCCTTAGCAGTGCGAAGTTACTATGCTAAGAGAAGATAAGAATAAAAATGGAAAGAGGGATCCAACAACTCAAATCACAGGAAAGAAGGCCAAAAATCTCAGCAAAAAGAAAGCAAAGCTAGAAAAATTGCACAAGGTTCCAGTGAAGACTTCACAGGAAGCAAGCTTGCAGAACTTGAATCACGTTGGAATAGCAGAACAAAGAAGACTGACACTTCACCATGGTGAAGCTATATGACTATTGGAGGTGTCCTGACCATTAGAAAGATGCTCTAGAACGGCTAGAAAAGTAGTTGTTGACGGAAATATTGCCATTGGACCATTGGGACCACACCACAATGGATGGATTGAGGCATTCCTACCCGTTGGAGGAATCCGTTACGACTTTTTCTATTTGATCCATCG
Source organism: Picea mariana (assembly GCA_032191745.1). Lineage (NCBI taxonomy): Eukaryota > Viridiplantae > Streptophyta > Pinopsida > Pinales > Pinaceae > Picea > Picea mariana. Next base: position 98,858 of record JASDQU010738087.1, on the reverse strand, counting down.
AATGTCTCACCAGGGAAAATTTTGCAAATTGTGATTATCCGAGCCCAGAGAGAACTGATTGCTATCGCGTTGTGCTTATTGAGACCTCGCCACCTGTTTTTCTTACTTGAGTGTTTTTCTGCCTACCCGAGATATTTGATCCCGAGCGTGCAAGTCGAGCGACCTTAGCGTAGTAGAGAAGTCTGTGGAGGAGATCCTGATAGACCTTATGGCTGAGAAGGTCATGTTCGTAGGAGTAAAGGCCTCACCGACGAGAGGATTGCAAGCATCCCCCTTGACTGCACGTTGATCTGGGCCAGCATGAACCACGAAGGAGAAAAGAAGAAAGCACCGCGACGAACTGGCGAACAAGAAGATCTTCCCGTTGGTATTGCCTGACTACATCCCGCCTCTGACTGGCGTGGTTAGTCGTGATAGCGTTTCGAGAGATTTCGAGTACACCCTCATCATTGCGTATCTCCCGAAGGGGATATGCGCAGTGGGAACACAGCTAGGACTGATCCCTGATCTTAAGATCAATGAATTTAACCTAGGAGACAGGAAGAATTATGCATTGCTCGCACCACATAAGTACTTGAAAAAGACAACAGGGAAAAAGCTGAAGATAGTCCCCCAACCATGGACTAAGGAGGTCGCGAGGTATACCATCCTCAGCATCATGAAGCTACCCCACTTCGATAGACATCAGGAGATTAATGCGTGTGTTAAACTCCTCTTGTCGTGCTACCATGGAGGTTATATATGGATAGATAAGAGCGTGACTGTGGATCCGACACTGATCCAGATAATCAATGGATTAAGCATGCAGGGACCAGAACCTCAAAAATTCTACCCAGGGAAGGCTGTAGATCGCACCTTGGTGTAGCGAATTAAGGACACCTACGATGATGTGGAGAAGGGGAAGAGGGGATACAAGGTAGCCTCCATATAAGATGGTGCAATGCGCCTAGCTTACCAATTGATCGCTGGTAAGATCGTCAGGAAGAACAGAGCAACACAAGTCACAGGGTTTGTTGTCGACCTTGTCGGAAAATGCGTTGAAGGGATGCATATGAACTGGTTGAGATACCTCGTTAACCAGTTGGAGCAGGATTGTTGTGAAGCATAGGACCAGGGCTACGAGTTTCACTTCAGCTGATTGTTGATTCTCGTTGCCTTTGTCACTTGGGAGATGCCAGAGGGAGCAACCTTCCTTGACGTTGAGTCGTCTGAACCCCTGGCCACGAGGTTCACTACCCTATGATATTCGAGTGACATGGAGAACCAATGGTAGTCAAATGTGGTTTTCCACACCTATTACTTGTAGCTGAAGAGGGCCATTGAATCCTTCCCTCACATGACGTCGAATACACTCCATAGGTTTAGGCCACTTGTGAAGTTCCACGCAGACAGACACTTCATATATATCACTGCACATGGGGATGAACAGAAGGAAGAGTTGCAGTCCTATTACAAACTTACTGAGGAAGATATGGAGGAAATAACCAAGGAATGGCCTACGAAATTTCCATAACCAAGGAATGGCCTGTGAAATTCCTTTCACCAGTTGAACAAACAAAGCTCTCTGACCCCAACCTCATCGGAAGTCCTGTGGTCACCCGAGAATAATATGATGGACCAAGTAGTGCTAAGAAGATGAATAAGAAGGAAGATGTGAAGGAAATAAACAACGCATCAGAGAAAACTGCATCTGATTCACCTAGAGGAGGAGGAAATGACGAAGTAAACAAAGAGGTGGAAGGAGAAGAAGACAAGCAAGAAAAGGGTGAGGTGACACCACCTAAGGATCCCCTTACAGAGGCTGATACATCAAATAAAAGAAAGCTTTCTCGGAAGACACCTTCAGCGCGGAAGAAGTCACGAGCCAATAAGCCTTAGTTACAGACCATGCTCATAGTGGATGATATTGACCTCATCATTGCAGTTGTAGCAGACACTTCGGAGGATATTTTGCAACGAAACGAAGAAAAGCAGGAAACGATGTATGACAGGATCGAGGCAGAGCTGAAAGGGGTATAGCAAGCCCTCTATTCAAGCCGCGCAGTGTCTACAATGCCATCGTCATTAGAAGGTATAGAAGTGGGAGATGAGATTTCCGAACTATGCAAATTAGCAGATGCGACAGAGGCTCGCCTTCAATGAGTATAGGAAGAAAAGGAATAGGCCACAGAGGCCTTGAAGCAAGCAAAGGAGGAAGCCTTAGAGAAACGTTGGGTTGCGTAGCAAGAGAGAGATGACCTCCGAGCGAAGTTGGAAGAGGACAGAGAGTAGAGGTGGTCACCGAGAAAGTCATTCAGGAGTTCACCGAGCAGGAGGCTCTGGCGAAGAAAAAAGTCGAGGAAGCTCGAGCCAAGCTCGAGGCCTTCAAAGCAGAATTTCCCGGATCAGAGTGACTCAAGATGAGTCATGGGTGAGTGTTGGGGGCCTGTTGCCCCTTGACCTAGTTTTGAGGAAACACTGGTCATGCTTGACCACATTTTGGACTTCGACAGGTTGGTCAAAGATGGAACTCCCAAGCAAAGCGGAGATCGTGGGATCTCGCCCCCTTTTACGAGCTTTTTGGGTTTAGGGTTTATGTAGCTAGTATGGGATGTCGGCCCATGGGTCTTACCCATGATTAAGCATCTTTTTTAATGTATAAATAAGTATCTAAGCGATGTATGAAGTAGATCTAAGTGGGATTTGTGCAAGATAGGTAAGCCAGAGTGCTAAGTGCAAATAGTTGTGAAGGCTTTGTGCATACTGTATGTTGAGACTTGCAGAGCTAAGTGCAAGTGATTTGTGCATAGACTGTGTAAGGCTTTGGTCTTGGACCGAACTCGGGGAAGGATGATATGGTGAGGTGCACGCAGATCTCCTTTCATATGCGGAGTTGGCGTTGTGGCTTAGTGCATGTAATAAGATTGGAAGAAACTAATAATAAGAGAAGAAGATTGGTGGATGTAGCCCCACACTGGGGTGAACCACGTATATCCTGTGTCGATGTGCTTTGTGATATGGTTTTCATGCTGTTTATGTACTTGTTTTCTTAGTCTAGATGTATGATCGATTTAGTTGATGCTTAGTGCTTTATGATGTAAATGAATACTAGATCTGCTTTAATGCTATGTGCTGGATGGTTAGATATGCTTAGATCGTGGTTGTTACCGTGCTGATATGTAATTAGGGTTTTAACTTGCAATGTGAATAAAGGAGTTAGAGACTAATGAATCTTATTGGCTAAGTGCTCTGTTAAGTACTGTGATCACAGATCTATGTCCCAGCTAGGTTGTAGACACTTGAGTCTTGCAACCCCCTGCCTCTACCTCGGGTGAGACTTCTTCTGCTTCGTAGGTGTTGCCGAAAGGGCTAGTAGTTAGGGTTTTGTTGGTGCGTTGTTGAAGCATTGAACCTTGGGTATGCCCTTGTGCCAACACCTTCTTACGACAAAGAAATGTACTCCATTGTGCAAGCTTGCCGCCAGTGGAGACATTACATTCTTGGGAAGAGGACAATCATCCACACTGATCACAAGCCACTAGAGTTCATGCAGACCCAAGGCAAATTGCAGAATGACCACCATGAGAAGTGGTCAACATACTTACAACAGTCCCACCTCAACATCAAGTATAAAACAGGAAGTACCAACCAAGTTGCTGACTGCCTCAGCCGACCTCCAGTCACGACACTCACCACAATGCTAGAATCTTGCGGCCACGAGACCTCCTGATGGCCCCACCTCTACGAGACAGACCCTGAATTCTCCATCGCCTACCAAATGTTGGGCACCAACTCAGTGGTCGCTAATTTCCATCTTCAGGATGGGCTGTTGTGCCATCCGGGCCATATCTGCGTTCCATCAAGAGAGCGCGCGAAGCTGATTTGAGAATCTCACTACAGTCGAGTGGTAGGACACTTTGCCGTCGAAAAGATAGTGGTAGTGCTACATAAATATTTCTACTGGTTGAAACTTCGACAGGATGTTAGAAATTATATCAGGTCCTGCACTGCCTGCGTTATTGCCAAACCGACCACTAATAAAAAAGGCATGTACAAACCTCTGCCTACTCCTAACAGGCCATGGGAATCCATCTCAATGGACTACACATCGGGCCTCCCATCCACCAAGAGGGGAAATGACTGTGTTTTTGTTGTTGTTGATCGCTTTTTCAAGATGGCGATTCTAGCCTCCTACAAGAAGAACATCACAACAGAAGCCACTGCCAATCTCTTCTTTTAACAAGTATGGGTACATTTTGGGATCCCACAAACCATTATCGGATACCGTGACAGTCGGTACCTTATCTCATTCTGGTCGAGCCTCTGGTCACTGCTGGATACCAAGCTCACCAAATCCATGACCTTCCACCCTAGACAGATGGCTAAACTGAGGTCGTCAATCGGATGGTTGTACATATCCTGCGCATGTACAATTAAAACACCCCCGCACATGGGCTGAGAGTCTTCCCTATGTCCAACATAGCTACAACCGAGCCCTACATAGCTCAACTGGCCACAACCCCTTTCAGGTGGGGTTGAGATTCCAACCATTGGGCCCCATGGATGTTGCACTACCCCTGGCGACCACCTCGGTCGAATCGTCCCCTGCTCCATTAGAAGCTGACAAAGCCATCGGGTTCATTAAGCGGATCCAACATATCCGCCAATAGGTTCAGGATATTCTACACAAGTCTAATTCCAAGTACAAGTAGCGCCATGATCAACATTAGGTGCCACATAAGTTTCAGGTGGGCGACAAAATTTGGTTGCATTTGTAGAAAGAATGCCTTATATGGCCCCTTCGGAAGCTTCGCCCACTCCGTTATGGGCCGTACATCATCACCAAGGATGTGGGTGAGAATGCTTTTGAGCTCAACATTCTCCCCTTCCTTGGTCTGCATCCAATATTCAACGTGGCTCTCCTTCAACCATATTTCCCACCATTATTGGACACCTCAGAGATAGGAGAGCAGTTGACACCAACAAAGTTCAACCGTAACTGCATGTAAGATGCATCCAGTGATTAGATTATTGACACACAGATCAAGGGCACTCGACAACAAAGGATCCAGCTTTATCGAGTTGTCAAAGCAGGGCAGCTCCTGTACCAAGGCAAGTGGCTCACCTGGGGCCAAATTCATCAGAAATTTCCTCATCTGATGGGGGAACTCAACGCAATGGAGACCATTGCTTCCTAAGGAGGGAGGATTGATCTAGGTGGATATCGGTGGCCACCCACCTATTCCACTTTCTCAAAAAACAGTTTTCCACCTTGGCAGTTTTTCAACATTTTTTCGAGTTCCAAACTTCCAGGGCCGTTTTGAGGCCCTAAACGATGTTTTTTAGGGATTTGGGGCCCAAGCGACTGCTAGAGGCACTGAACTGGGCCCGTCGAAAATTGTTCTTCTCGATTAGAACTTTCCAACGAGCTATCGTGTGCTTAAAACGAAGATCGTATGCAAAAGTTACAACCTCGGGAAGTTGATGTACTAACCTACCCAAACGCGGCCCACATGACTTTTGGTGCTTCATTTCCTAAGTTTAGGTTTTTGGATGTCTAGGGTTCTTGACATTCCTGTTTATTGTAAAAGGCCTTCAGAGCCTCATTGTAACCATCTTCTTGCGAATGAGCGCAGCTGTCACATCTCTTCTCAGAGATAAGCCACAACCATTCCAACAAGCTTGTTTTCCGCTGTATTTTACAGTTTCATCTTATTTCCTTATTGAATAGAAAACCCGTTTTACTGTATCTCTATTATTTTGTGTTAATAATCTTTTAATAATCTGTATTCATTTCATTCTGGTCATAAAATACGGATCAAGGGAGCACTTGGCTCATACATAAGATACGAGTTTGCCAAGTTACCTGAATTGCCTAACCTTGTCGTCTCACATTCTCCTCATATTGTCACAACTGAGCTCGTTTCATTGTCTATTGCAAGACTTCTTCTCACCGCGTGCATTTCCCAACTTAATAACCATTATGCTTGCCAGACTCAATCCAAAGAGAACTTGCCCTAGATCTGTCCACAAAACCTCCTCAAGGAAACACAAGTCCTCCCATGTGGAGTGACTTGACTCCTTGAAGAAGTTCACCCCTCTCTCTGCCCGAATCTACCTCAGAACACTTAGTCTTGATCTCCACCGAGTTGTTCACCAAATCGTTGTCTCTATATCATCTCTATATCATCACAAATATGCCATATATATGTGTATGTCTCACCGAACCATCACATCCTGTTGCAGTCTATGGAATCACAGGGATGCATTCAAGGGAGAAACTACATCGTGAAGCACATCAAGAAAACACAACCCAACAAAGAAGAGATAATTTAGGGAAGGATATCCATCCGACTCTTTATTCCGTCTTCATGGGTATTTGTACAATAGAGAGATGGTTGGAGCGGTTGTACCTACTCCAACTAATCCTTTGTTAGGTCTTTCTTTGTACTTTATTACACATATGTTCATATATTAATTATACTAATGTATAGTGTACAATGTATGATGACTTATACAAGGGCCTAAAAGGCCTCCCAACATGTCCCCCACACTCAATTCCTTGCTCGCCCCGAGCAAGTGTGTAGATAACTAATGACCTGTTACTCTTTAGCTTTTGTCTTCAATCTGGTAAGTTCCTATGTCGTTAGTGAGTCTCGTAGCGCTTTTCTCCCACCCATCAATGGTCCTCATGATCCTATTGTTACACCTTTCTCTCTAGTGCCTTTAGAGTGGTGAGTGGCTCCTCCTGGGCTCATATTTCCCCTGCACACACCCCCTACGGTGGAACATCATGCTTCGTCCAAACTACTATATCTCTTCTTTCTAGCTTTTGAGGTCACAACTTAGTAACTATTTTGCAAATTTTATATCAAGGGCTCGTTCAATTCAATATTTTTGGTGCCATCATCCTTTGTTTTAAGCTCTCATGTTTGTTTCTGTTTGGAGATGTCTCTTTTTTGAATGTATTTAACCGCTGCCAACATGATCATCATCAATGCTCAATCTTTTACTGCTTTGCTTTGTTGGTCGTCAAACTAGGATGTGCTTCTTTATGATTTTCTGGTCTTTGATAATATATGGAGTCTGCATTTAATATTACATGAAGGATGACTTGTTTATGACTAAATGGAAAAATAAAGACACTTTTGCTGGTACTAGACTTGCACAACTCAATAAAATGTCGAATGGATATTGACTCACGTTGGCGAGGAACCAATCTTTATCGGCCAAAAACCAACTTATAATACAATAATGGAGGGGATCGTCTTCTTTAGAAAACTCACGTTTTAAAGCCCTCCTTTTGTTGACTCAAATTTTCACTCAGATTTTTACAGAAGTCATGACTCAATCAACTAACTCAATCGACAATAATAATTGAATTATAAAATTGATTAGACCAGACTCCACCATGAGTTGAGTCGACTTGACTAGGACTCGATTCTTTGGTCGACTCGACTTATAAGTTTTAAGTATCCTTCATGCAGCATACAAATGACTCCAAAAAACTTTTATTTTTCCCTTAATAAAATAGGCAACGTCATTGTACATAAGTGCCATTTTTTTTTTATTAGAATTGTACTGCTTGTCCTCGGGATTCCATGCCTTGGAAATCAAGCCTCAGACTCCCCTTTTTTAGCAATGCAGAAATGATATCTCTATTTTGAACATTTTGCCTACAATCATATAATATCTGAGACCGTGTATTTGCTGCTCATTCAATATGATATAATTCTTCTGGAGTCTTTTATTTGGACGAACTCAAACTAGGGTATGCTTTAGAGGAGACTTCATGGAGCTGAGACTTGCTTGTGATAAATCATGTTGTACAGGATGAGAGTTCGACAATGCTATCACCATAAACATTGATGTTACATACTTTATTTCAGGTCAACTTCCCTCACCTTGGTCGAATCTCCCTCAATGTCGACCCACGCATTGATCGGTCGATTTTGTATGGTAGTCTGTTCCCTCTGTTATTCATTACTGGTCAATCTTTTTTTGGATGGTGCCATGGAGCCGACATACCCATTAGTCGACTTTGAACTTTTTCCATTAAATAATATAGATCAGGCGTACAAGTCGGGCCTCTCCCTAAGTCAATCTTTGTCCTGCCGTATCCTTAGTTGAAGGGTTCGAAAGGCTTTCACAAGTTGAAGGATTATAATCGGCAGAATTGATGCATCGTGGCAATAAACCCTCGTCTTGCTTCACCGTTCTTTTCCATATTGATGCTAGGTTATACTGTTGGTCAATGCATATCAATCAAACACGTTCTGTCCATACAGTGAACCTCAAACACAGGATAATCAGTTGCGTCTATGATGAAAATGTTTTGCTCGACAATAACAAAACAAATCTCATGTTATTGGAGACAACATCATGTAATTCACTATAATTAAAGTTCGATAGGGTATATCTATTGGCAATGAGTACAATTAATGATCTTTTAACATTAAATTTTAATCTGATGGTTGTGCATTGGTGCTGGTATATTCTTAGTAGTACTCATAAATTAATGAGTCAGATTTATTGTTCATATCTTCCTTGCATTTATGAAAACATCAGTTAACATGTTTACTTTTTTACATTTACCTAATCACATTATAAAATTTTTGAACAAATCTACCAAGCCCACACACAACAGCTATATCAGGACGTTAACACTTATAACAAAGAATCAACTTCGACGAAGACCGCACTTGCGATTTCTCGTTAGCGTCTCGAACAAGTTGAAGCATTCAACTAGTATTTCTTATGCATCTCATTCTCATAGTGGCCATGAAGTGGAAGCGACCAGCCAATAGTTCTTCTAAATAATTAGGGTTTCGTTTAAATCAAGGACGACAATACGTGAGAGACTAACGGCCGTTGAGTTCTTTTAATAGGTCTAAGTTCTCTCAAATTCAAAATAATGTTATAAAGAAAATAGCAATGGATTAACATTACGCTTCTCTTTTGTAACTCGACTCGAGAGTTCCTTGCTCCATGAACATTTTCTCAAACAATTCTTTCATCTCAGAGATCAGATTTCTTTCACCATTATTATATGCAGGCTGGCCGCTCCAAGATTCTCTTCAACGCAATCTTGTTTGCACGCATCTTGAGCAAATATTTCAATGGGCTTGTCTTTTAAAATAATCCTTGAGCATTCCTCAAGCACGTAGCAGCATCCACGCACATTTCTTCTTTACTAGATCGATATTTTTAGCTTCTCTAGATCCAAGTCACACGACAACGAAACCAAAGTTTTACTAATCTACATAATCATAATCATAGGGATGCAGATGAAGAACACACAACCCAACAAATAAGAGATAATTTAGGGAATGATATTCATTAGAGTCTTTATTTTGTATTCATGGGTATTTGTACAATAGAGATGGTTGGAGCCGTGGCTCCAACTTATCCTTTGTTAGGATTTTTTTGTACTTTATTATTTATATATTCATTATGCTAATGTATAGTGTATAATGTATGATGGCTTATACAGTGGTTTAAAAGGTCTCCCAAAACATCCCATGGGTGAGGTTGAGCCGACCAACCAACTTGTCTCGTCATTTGTCTCACTCAAGTTGTGATGCTTGTTGCATCAGTTCATTGGGTCATACCTAACTTGCCCACTCACCCAAGTCAACCTCATCTCTCCGCGCCTTGAGTCATCCAGACAAAAACACTAAAGGATGGCATGCCTAATACATATGTAAGGTGAGCACACCCACCGGTCATGATCCACGATGATGTGTGCCTTAGGGCACCATACTTTCCCATAATGATCCCCAAGTGCAGAGCGCCTATTCAAATAAGTCTTGGCTCACCTAAGTCACTTATCCAAGCCCACACTCTCAAGTGGGTCCAACTTAGTCACTTTCCCAATTGCAAGCACACTCGTCCGTTTAAGTCACCTCATCAACCCCAAATTTCGTGTCTTATCTTTGTCCGTATGGGTCGAGCGAAGGTTTCATGTGCCCTCCTCACTGAAGGCCTTATTTCAACCCCCACCAAAAGTCATTTCCATCTTGACAACATGTACACAAAATATGTTGTCTCCAAGTCTCTTCCCAAACACGTTCCCCCATATACAACTAAGTCTACTAGAAACCCCAAGTTTCATGGTGATTGGAAACCCAAAATTTTTGTGAAGTGGAAACCCCAAGTTTCCTTGCGAAGTGGAAACCCCAAATTTCCAATTCACACTAAAACCATCCACAACCCCATGCAACCACCTACATTTCTCTTTGACCAAAGTTGTGTGTGACCAGATTGTTCACTACATTGGAAGGGCGTTTCCTCCCCAACTTTGTCTGCAATGCCCAAGCTACCACGATCCTGCTGCGATGATCACACTCTTTTCTGCTGCTGCTGCTACCTCAACCGCTACTGTAACCTCAATCAAAACATGAAAAATGTCTTAAGTGTTTAACTCATGTGAACTACCGATGCGACCATACTTCAACCAATTATGCCATGTCTCCACACAATGCTAGCCTCAAGTCCTGCATGAGTTGGGTAGCTAGTCCAACCGTCACATCCAATTCTTGAAATGTTCATCTCCATGCCCGAACTTAGTCTCTTCTGTCCGCATCTCTGTTACTCCACCCAACTCCAAAGGCTAAGGTAAGTGTCTACCCTTTCCTCACTACCTCCTCTGCAATGTCCAAGTGCCACACTTTAAACCTACTGGCACGTCCATGCTTTGACCTCTTTGTCATGCTCCTGTGCACTAACTCTCCCAGTGTTGAAATATCACGTTTATTCCTTGAGAATGCACAACATGCCCAAATTTTGGTCACTTCCTTTCACAATTCAGCTCATCCGCACAACAACCTCAGATTAAGGCAAGTTCACCCTTCACCTTTATGCACTGTGAAGTCACCCCAAAACAAAGTTGTCCATGGAAAATTGACTCCACTACCAACCCCTTAGCGTAGTGAGCCAATCCACTGCAACTCACATAGTCCATGCCACATCCAAGTCTTTGAAGAGTCAAGGTAAATCACCATGCATCTGTTCTCCACATGTCCAACCATCTCTTCCCTTGCGACTCAAACTGTGATCAATTCCATAAGTCTGGCTTCCTTGGCCGAATTTTCCCCATTATCTTCATTTGCATGCAACTCAAATATAAAACATCCCATCCACTCTAAGTACCGTGCGTCTAGTTTTTCTTGACCTCATTACTTCAATCCACCCATTCATGTTGCCGCGTCTCTCTCTCTCAATGTCTTGAAATGATCAAGTTTCACACTCAACCATGCTACTCAAGACAAGAGAAACACCCACACCCAAGTGATATTTTCATGTTGCAATCACCCTATCCATGGAATCCCTCAAACTAAGGTAAGTCCCCAACTCACCTTCTTTTTAACCCCTCAGTCACCTCTCTGCAACTCAACATCATCAATGAGTGTCGCCAACACGCCCACACCCCTCAAATGTCTCAACAAAATTTCCAAAGTGTTCTAAGTCAAACGAGCCACATCCCAAAGAAATTCCATGCCTAGGAACGTTCTAGTCAATTCTTCTGCCAACCTCAACCAACATCCCCTCCAGATATTTGAGTCATCACACAATCATCCACAAGCCACCAAGGAGCACTTTTCCTCATCTAATGTTCCATACCAAAGGCAAGTGAACGCCACTTAAGTCACTTGGTCTAAGTTCTACCCATTCAGGTTAACTATCAACATATCTTGGTCGACTTCTTCGCTGACTCCATCCATCACTTAGAACAAAACTACCTTGCACCTCTGCAAGCGTCTAATACTTTGACCCGTCGTCAAAGCTGTCAAGTCATTAGATTGCTCAATGAATCTAGCTAAGGTACCCACACACCAAGGCACCTCATCCATCCTCCCAAACTTTGCATGTTCTTTTCCTCACTGCTTGATCCACCACAATGAGTTCCCCAATGCACCGCATCAAAGAGTTAGGAAACTTCATGAGTCATCTCCATAGTTGACCTAAATTTGGCTTAGTCCACTACTTGGTTTGTCCAAATAGGTCACCCCAAGCTCTCTACACACTTGCTCATGTCAAGGCATCCAAACTACTCCATGAATCCTTTTAAGTCTACACTACTTGAGTCATGCCCAAGTCTACCATTTTTCACCACAAAAATAGGTTGCACTTGGTCCTTGACCAAGCCTCCACACCTCCCTTCAAAGAACTCATCGCAACTATTAGGAAATGCAAGAACTAAAAAAAACCATACTTGTCCAATGACACTCTTGGTTGCACCTATGGCTCAACTCAGTTGTCTCAGACATTCACCTTCCCAAGCCACCAACTCTCTACATGAACTCGCCTCAGTCATCCTCTGTGGCTATACAAACTTGCATAACACCTTTGCTGTGATACAATGTTGAGCCCATCTGTCCACTTAAAACATATGTCTATATCCCAAACTCTCTATGCATTTGACTCATTCACCATCCACCATGCTGACCATCTCCATTCATGGATGCCTAGTGCACCAAGGTGCCATGCCAACACTCCCCAACTATCAAGCCTCTATGTTCTTAACTGAATTTCCCAAATTTGTGAAGAGTTAAGTCATCCTAAGGCTGAGATCTACTTCAAATTCACCCCACAACCCATCTCGACTCAACTAAAGGTTTTGATGATGCAGGTCATGAAGATGTCAGGATGGAGTGCACCAAGCCAACTGTCTTCAAGGCTGTGACCCATACTTTGTGATGCTGCTCTAGCTTGCATCAAGTCTATGAATGTCCAACTTTCCCAAGTGCCTCAACTCATCACATGACCTATTTCCTTGTCTCGATTTTGCACAAGGGAGCATCCACTTCGATACAATCCATACGTGCCCAATCTACTTCATTCACACCATTCCTTAGCTTCATGTTTCACCAAGGTATCGGAGATGACCATGTACCAACTCATAACGTCACTCTACGAACATCCATCACTTAGAAAATCATCGCATGCCTCATCCTCATGTTCTAAGTTTACTACCTGTCCAACAAAACATTTGATTTTTGTCACGGAGTTGAGCTAGCAACCTCAATTTTGTACAAAATTTTCTTTGATACCACATGTCACATTCCTAGAATTTGCTTGGGGATCCAACTTGACTTGGCACACCCAAGTCATCCATCACTTGGGGCCGTGTGACACCACAACATTTCCAACTCGATGGCTAGACCAAATTGGGAGTACTTCGCCAAGACTACGCCTCTTCACTCCAGCTCTGCCCATAACTACATCTTGAGCTACTTGAGTCAAGTTTGGTCACTTGAATCTTTGTCACCAAGGTGCCCACCCAACCATGCACTTCATTACATTACACTTGCATTCTTTAACATATACAATTATCAAGTTCTATACTTATCCAAATATGAGAACCATGAAAAAGAAACATACATACACATGAAAGAGACACAAGTATGGCTGGGTAGCACTAGAGGTGCCTACCACCCATACAAAGCTTCTTATTATACAATATGTTACAACAATGTACAATACAATGCGTTGGTACAAGAAGGGAGCACTGAGGTCACACATAAGATATGAGTCTGCCAAGTCACCTGACTTGCCTAACCCTGCTATCTCACGTCCTCCTCATACTATCGTGACCAAGCTCATCTCATTGTCCATTGTAAGACTTCTCCTCATCATGCGCACTGCCCAACTCCAAAACCATCTTGTTTGCTAGACTCAATCCAAAGAGAACTTGCCCCATATCTCTCCATAGAACATACATAAGGAAACACAAGTCCTCCCACGTGGAGTGACTTGGTTCCTTGGTTTAGCTCACCCCTCTCTACCCAAATCTGCCTCATAACACTTGGTCTTGTTCTCCACTAATTTTTTCACCAAGTTTTTGTCTCTAGCTCGTCGCAACTCTGCCATATATATGCATCCGCCTCACCGAACCATCACAATGTTTCATGCATGAACCATCACATCTTTTCATGCATGAACTGTTGCATCCCTTGCGTGAGTTTGAGTCAACAAACCAATTTGTCTCGCTATGTGCCTGAATCAAGTCGTGATGTGCCCAATCATCACGTCGATTTGTTGGGTCGCTCCCCAACTCACCCACTCACCCAAGTCAGTCTCATATCTCAACGCCTTGAGTTATCCGCACAAAAACGCCCAAGGATGGCATGCCCAATATGTCTACAAGGTGAGTGTGCCCATTAGTTGTGATACACAACAATGTGTGCCTCAAGGCACCATGCTCGCCCATAGTGATCCCCAAGTGCAAAGCACCCATCCATATAATTCTTGGTTTTCCTCCTCAAGTCACTTAGCCAAGCCCACAATCTCAAGTGTTTCCAACTTATCCAACTCGTCACACAACATGCCTAATCACAAGTGTGCCCATCTATTAGAGTCACCTTAGCAACCCCAACTTTTGTGTCTTGTCTTTGTCCATGCCAGTCAAGTGGATTTTCCGCACTCCCTCCTCACCGATGGACTTACACCTTTATACACGTTCTTTTCAAATGCAAATGGTTTGATCTCTGTAATGGAATGATATTTGTTAGACATGACCTTGTTAGTGAATTATATTTCTATTGACATACAGAGAGAAATGTTGGCAGCTTTGGTCAAATTATATGTTCTTGAAGAACACCATGAACATGATTTATTCCATCTTGACGTCTTTGAAAAAATTGGCATTTCTTATTCCTTTTACACCTAGAGGAAAAAGGGTTTTGAAAATGTACATGTTGCAATCATTGCACCAGGTCAAGAAAATGATAGTGTAGATGTAAGTCATGAAGTAAATGTGGGTGATCAAGTATCATTAGGAGTGTAGTGATGTGAAGTATTCATTGTAATCTCAGTTATTTTTTTAATACAAATATATTATTAGTGGTTTCATATTGTTATTTTGTTAATTTTAATGAATCAGAGTTGCTAATTCAAAAGCTATATTTAATGAACGAAAATCACCTAATTTTTGGTTCAACCAATGGATAAACAAATGTATCAACATGATATACAGATAAGGTAAAATAATAAAAAAACACTAAATTGCACAAGAATACATTTCAAATAATTGGTTATACTTGGGATGTTGTACATTTGATGGTAATTATTTCTTATTGACTTTAGTGTTTACCCATACTCCATACTATATTGTTTTCTAGCAATCATGGTGATGTTATTGTTGTAATGTTTTCCTCCCACTTCTTCTGTTGAAAATCTTATCATTGTTGGGTATGTGTTATATTCTTTGCATCTGTGTGTGTGGGCGTGTCAGATTCGACAACTGCGTCTGACGATCCCTCTTAGTAGTGCTCTTTGTGTCGTGTGCGCTAGGCACTTCCTAGGGGGGTCCCAGGGGGGGCCAGGTATGCCCCCCTGGTTACGTGTAGCGTTCGACACCAGGATTAAGGGATTAGGGTTTTGGTATATTTATCTATTTTCTAAATTAATCTCGGATTAAGGGATTAGGGTTTTGGTATCTACGGAATACCTAAAAACATCGTGTATATTGTATGGTGAATGGTGAAATTCGATATTATGAAATAAGAAAGGTTTTCACGGTTGAGGGTTTTCGGTATAAATCTCTGTGTACTATGTGAATAAGCCATTGATTAATTTTTGTTTTTCTTAAGAATCTATATGCATTGCTGAACTTCACAGGTTTAAAACTTACATGTGGTATCATAGCTCGTTTTTTGCTTCAGAGGGACGCCTTTGTTGTTAAGGGTTTGGCTCGATCTTGATAGATAAAGTTTATCTTGGGTCTGTGATAAACCTGGGTTTAGTGGGAGCTTTTGCAGTGGTGATTTGAGTGTAGAAAGAGGAATGGCAAGCTCTTCTAGAATCGAGATAGAGAAGTTCAACAGTAAAAATGAGTTATGGAAGCTGAAGATGGAGGAACTTCTTGTAGACAAATAACAATGGATCGCTGTGGATCCTGGTACACAGCCTACTGGTACACCGTCTACTAGCACATAGGCTACTGGTACACAACCTACTAGTACACAAACTACCAGTACACCACCTACTAGTATGTCGAAGGAAGATTGGGAGAAGGTGGATAGAAGAGAAAGGAGTACTATTCGACTATGCCTGGCACATTCGGTGTTGTTAAATGTCTCAGGAGAATCTACAACCAAGGAACTATGGGATAAGTTGGAGAATTTGTATCAATCAAAGTCCCTGGTAAACAAGTTGTTTCTTAGAAAGAATCTGTATCATCTTAGGATGGAAGATGGAGATTCTGTGACAGAACATCTAAATGCCTTTAATACTCTGGTAAGTCAACTTGTCTTGGTTAATATTACAATTGCAGAAGAAGATAAGTGTATTACTTTGTTATGTTCTTTGCCAGACTCTTGGGATAATATGGTTGTAGCAATAGGTAGTACCACTCAATCTACATTGAAGTATGAGGATGTAGTTGCATCCTTATAAGTCTTCGAGGGGGAGATCTAAATCTACAGGTAGATTTAAGTCTCCAGGAAAATGTTTGAGGAAATGCTGGAAGTGTGGTAAAACAGGGCATTATAAGAAAGATTGCAAGTCTAAGAAGGTTGAAAAACCAAAGGGATTTGATAGTACCTCTTCCACAGAGGCGAAAACCTCCACTGAAGAAGGAGGTGATGTTTACCTGGTATATACAGGTACACATGCAGACCATGATGTATGGTTGATCGACTCAGATGCGTCATACCACATGATTCCTCATAGGGAGTGGTTCTCTAAATATGAAAAATATGATGGTGGTGATGTATTCCTAGGAGATGACTTGACAACAAAAATCATGGGGTGTGGAAGGGTTAAGTTGCTGCTAAAATATTGAAGGATTAGAACACTCCCTAGGGTTCTTCACATTCCAAAACTAGCTAGGAGCCTAATATTTGTAAGCAAGTTGGATGATGTAGGAGTGAATACTGTATTTGGAAAGAACACTTGTAAGATGGTACGAGGAGCAATGGTGTTGATGAGGGGAGTTCGGTGTGGAACTATGTACAAGTTGTTGGGAAGCACTTATACTAATGGGTGTAATAGTTCTTTTGTCCCTGAGCAAAGAAATGAAGGAGACAAGATCAATATTTTCCCAGAAAAGAAGACCATACTGTGGCATCAAAGACTGGGGCATATTGGAGAAAAGGGCCTTCGAACACTACACGGTAAAGGTATGGTTGAAGGTATGGCTAATTGCACTCTGGATTTTGNGTGTTTGGACCTGTGCCTGTTCCATCACTAGGTAAGTCTGTGTATTATGTTTCATTCATAGATGATTTATCAAGGAACACATGGATTTATTTTCTTAGAAAGAAATCTGAGGTATTTGATAAATTTAAAGAGTTTAAGTCTCTGGTAGAAAATTAGATAGAGAATAAAATAAAGGTATTGAGAAAAGATAATGGTGGAGAATTCTGCGGAAATGAATTCAAAGACTTCTGTAAGAAGTGTGGTATATCAAGGAAGAAGACTACTCCATACACTCCTCAGCAGAATGGAGTTGTAGAAAGAATGAACAAGACACTGATGGAAAAAGCAAGGAGCATGCTCATCGGTGTCGAGTTAGGACAAGAATTCTGGGCAGAGGTAGTGGGTACAACATGTTACTTGGTCAATCGATCACCCTCATTAGTGTTGGATGATAAAATTACACACGGGGTATGGACTGAAAAGAAAACCTCTCTTCAACATCTTAGAGTGTTTGGTTGTGATGCTTATGTACATGTTCCAAAGGAAAATAGGAGTAAGCTAGATAAAAAGGCTGAAAAGTTTATCTTTATTGGTTATAAAGATGGTGTGAAAGGTTATAAGCTTTGGAACCCAGAAACCAAGAAGACTGTTTACAGTCGAGATGTTGTTTTTAGAGAGGTAAAAGATGTTTCCAAACAAGAATTCCTACCAAGGCTATAAGAATTTGAGAAAATACAGCTAGAGTTGGATGATGCAAAATTTGAATCATCTGAAGAAGATGAAGCAGCAACAACAGAAGAAGAAACTCATACCCCAATATTGAGGAGATCAGTGAGAGAAAGAAGGAAACCAAAAAGGTATAGTCCACCTGATTTTCGTTCCAATTTTGCTTTATCTATTACTGATGATGATCCCAGAACCGTCAGGAAAGCAGTGAATTCAGAGGATAGTAAACTATGGAAGAAGGCCATGGTTGAAGAAATTGATGCCTTGGATAAGAATGAGGCATGGAATATAGTTGAGTTGCCAGCTGGAAGAAAATATTTTGGTAGCAAATGGTTGTTTAAGAAGAAGTTTAATGCAGAAGGAAAAGTGGAGAAATACAAAGCTCAGCTAGTAGCAAAAGGTTATTCCCAGGTAGAGGGAATTGACTTTGGTGATATTTTTCTCCTGTTGCTAAGTTAAATTCTATTAGATTTCTTTTATCTATTGCTACTGCTTTTGATCTTGAAGTGGAACAGATGGATGTGAAGACAACATTCCTACATGGGGATCTGGAAGAAAAAATATACATGAAGCAACTAGAAGGCTTTGTAGTGAAGGGAAAGAAAGAGTTGGTCTGTACGCTAAAGAAGTCACTATATGGTCTGAAGCAATCACCTAGGATGTGGTACCAAAAGTTTGATACATACATC
>JASDQU010738087.1:63255-73871 GCA_032191745.1 Picea mariana | reverse complement strand
CAGAAAAGAAAGTCGGTGTTTGTCCTGAAAAAAAACCGTGCACACCCTGTCCAGAGCTGTGAGTCTGTGTCTGTCTCTGAGAAAACCCGTGTGCGCATTCCCTGAACGAGAAGCTTGTGCTGAATTCGAGTGGAAGAATCTTTGTTATTCAGGGAAGCGGAGCTAGCCCATGTGTGGAGTCCCTGTCCCGAAATCAGAACCGTGAGATCATCCTGTGATTGTTGAACCTGTTTGGGAAAGCCTGTGTCTGTGTCCCCCGTGGATTGTTGTGACCACGCAGTACTGGACTGCGTGAGGCTTGTTGGCCTGTGAGCGACTCCTCCAGGTGAGAGAGTGCGCAGAGGGAGAAGAGAACTCCTGGAAGGAACCCTGTAGCTGCCATAGAGCCNCCGGTCCGGTTTGTTCCTGTAACCCAAGGTAAGGGAGACTGGCAGCCGAAGGACTGTCTAGGTGACAGAGAAGGTGCACTCTCCTGGGGTGGAACAGGCATGTGGGGAATGAGGGTCTGTGGGCAGTGAGTGTAGGAGATTCCTGGGAGAGCTTTCTTCCTGGTGGATGTGTATGTGCTATCTTCCCCGTAACCTCAGCCTAGCCTAGGATTCCTTGCCTTGGGGTGGAGCTCAGTCTCAGCTCGAGGGTGACCCACTGTTGAGTTGATGAACAATGTGGTCTAAGGCTGGGAGGTTCGTGGAAGGCCTGCACTTGGTTGGTGATTTCTACAACTATTAAAAGATAAGTATTTGAATTATGCTTTAATCATGTTGTGCACGACTGTGCTGTTTATGTATCATGTTTTCCACTGTGTAAATGCAACACTGTTGAATGCTATGGCTTGTTTAATTGTAGCAGTAACTTATATATTTTACTCTGAGAATTACGTGTGTTTAATTGTGTTAAATGCATGTGGTTATAATTCCTGTACGAATTATGAAAACATTCATGTATAGAATGGTAACTGAGAGGTTGAAAACCTCGATAGTGAAAAGGTACACTACACTCTACCTTAGATATTTGGGGTCCCCACCTAATTTAAGAATATGATAGAATGTGGGAGGGTCGTTAACACCTGAGAGAGTTGGAGACTTTGAAGAAAATCGGAGTTGTTGGTTGCCCAATTCCGAGGGCTGTTAGCTCTTTCAGAGAGTGCCAATCGAAGCAGAAAGTGACTTCGACGAAGAGAAATCTGATGGGAAAAGAATGCACTAGATGAATCTGAATAGTAGTTTGGAGGGCTTGGCGGGCCAGTTGGCAGGTGCCATGTCTGTGGCACATCAGAGGCTGCGAGTAACAGGGAGCCATGTGGATGTCACGTGGCTGTGTGGTGGATTTATTCCAATGAAGTCATTAGAAACTTAAGAAGGCCATAAATTTTGATCCAGAGCTTGGTTTTGAGTACAATGACAATCGTTGGAAATCTCTTGACGAGCATAAGACAATGGTGCCCTCGAGAAGGGGTTTCGAGATGGCCAAGGAAAACATGAAAATTTAATACCCCATCCCTTAAAAGGGTACTTAGGGGGTTGGGTTTGTTATATATAATATGTGGTACCTAGGGAGGTACTTGAGTGGAATAATAATAGATATGTGTTGTTATGTATGGAGGCCACTTTTAGTAAACAAGGCCTAGTGTGAACACAATAAATGTAAGAGGGCTTACTAGAAGGTTCCTCTTCTAGAATGTTCTTAGGTGGTTGGTAGTATTATATAAATGGGTGTGAAAAATGTAATGGGCATAGTGGATAAGTATTGTATTTGGAGCGGAGCTCATTAGGAGGCTGCCCCATTGAAGTGGAAAGTGAGCATGAGTGGATCCCTTCCTTAAAATGATAAACTATTAGGCATTTCCCTACCTGGAGGGTTTCAATAATAATAAACAATGGATAATTTCTATCTTTTTCTCATATTTTTTGTGTGTGATTCCATATTTGTATATTTGGTACTTAACATGTGGTATCATAGCACTTTCTTCGGCTGAGAAAAGGGGCAATTGTTTTTCTATTTTGCAGGTTTTCAAAAGAAGAAGAAAAAAGAGGGACGTGACACTCAGATAAATTCCTATATATTTTTGGAGATAATGTGTAGGCACTGGTTGTATATCTAAATTCCTCCCAGAAAAGAAACCAATTAAGAAAAAAAAAATGAATTGGAGTTTGGGAGGTCAAGATATTGCTTATTTAAAATCAACAAAATTCCAAGGTTTTTTCGAGGATAGTTACGTGATTTTTTATATTTCTGTAGCAATTGGTTCATATTTTTTTTCCCTAAACAATTGTAGATTTGATTTCCTCTCGCAAAATCATCCAAGTTAAAAAAAAAATGTTTGAATTAGAGCTCCATAAGTGCAGATATCACTGAATTAAAATCAACAATTTCAGGGTTTTTTGTGATGGATGTGAGATTGCAAAGCTCATAACCTTTGACAGGGTGCTCAAATTACTACCAGATCAGTGCCATTGGATAGAAGATTTTTAGAGATTTCTTTTGGTATATTATATGTGGTGCTTTCGATGAATATGATATACATTACAAAAATCCTCATGAGCCTAAACAACACTATGCAAGACATCAAAGACAATATCTGAAATATTCAATAGGTCCTAGTTAAAGGGCATGTGAGATATATTATGGAGACCATATGCTGTTACATAACAAAAGAACATAATCAATAAAGATATGCTTGGTATGATTTTGAGGCAGATTGTGATGATTGGTATATGGATAGTTGTCATTTCTGGGATGACAAGTACTTTCATCTTCTATTTGATAACTCTACTCCACCTTATGTAGAGCACATCCTGGAGAGCAGTCAAGAGCCTTCTCTGAATACTATTTTTTAGTTTTCTCATTCTCCAGTACTAGTGGATGATTTTTTGTATGGATCTAACTATTTGTATGCACATGACTAGTGTAGATCTTTGGAGCACCATTTTCAATTGGCTATTGAGTTTCAATATCTTCACCGAGGAGTTCACATGAGGATTTGGACATGGGACCCATGATTACAGTGGAGCTTGGACTACTTCAACATGGTGGCTAACACTTCTACATGGGACCTAGGTTCTCCAACCTACTTCAGCATTATGGTCCACACTTATCCATGGGACCCTGGTATATGGTTGTACTTCCTCATAATAAGCATTGAGGACAACACTTTCCTAAGAGGGATGGAATGTAGTGTAGCTAGGGGGGTAATATGGGGTACCTATGGAGGTACTTGAGGGGAATAATAGTAGATGTGTATTTATATATATGGAGGTTACTTTTCGTAAATAAGTCCTAGTGTGAACACAATAAATGTAAGAGGGATTACTAGAAGGTTCCTCTAGAATGTTCTTAGGTGGTAGGTATTATTATATAAAGGGGTGTAAAAAATGTAATGGGCATGGTGGATGAGTATTGTATTTGGAGCGTAGCTCATTAGGAGTTTGTCCCCTTGAAGAGGCAAGTAAATAGGTGTGGATCCCTTCCTTAAAAGGATCAACTATAAGGTGTTTCCCTACCTTAAGGGTTTTGGTAATAATAAAAAATGGAGCATTTCTATCTTGTTCTCATATATTTTGTGTGTGATTATGTATGTAGATCTTTGGTACTTAACATCTTTCCACTGATATATGAAACACATATTTTGTCCTCCTAGTGATTTGTTAGTAGCTTTCACAATTTCGAGTTCATAAACACATTATTTAAAATGGATAGGTGTACAATTATTTTTAGGGATTAAAAAATATCATAAGCCACTTCTCCTTAACATAACCTATTCTTCCATAATTTCATAATATTTGAAATATTTCCAATGATATATGATATGCATAGTTTTCACCTCCCAGTGATCCATCGATAACATTCACAATATTGAGTACATAAACACAATTATTTGAGGCAATAATAAGGTGATTTGTTATCAGTGATTAAAAATTGTCACCAAACACATATTTTATTTACATAATATATGCTTCCACCTTTCATTACTTTCAGAAATATTACCGTTGATATATAATATGCATAGTTTCACCTTTCAATGATTTGTCACCAACATTCACAATTTGTGTTACATAATGTTGACACTAAAACACTAGACCCAAGGTTCAACATGCAGACCAACAATATAGTTCACTAGTATCATCATCTTCACTAGCGTATAAAGGATAAGGTCTGACTTGAGAAACTCGTGAACATTACTGAGAGATTTAATTTATAAAGAAACTTTTCATGAATATAACCATGTAGTAAATACTCATATACCATTCATCATCCATAAAAGACAATGCATGTAAAAAACAATAAATGAACACCACAATGCTCATAAATTTTAAGGGGGAACCAGCACATAATCCATTCCATTTCATTCCAAGAGAGACATTATATGCAATTCTCCTTATCACTCCTTATCTACAACAATAACAACTAGTGACAACAACGAGTAACAATAATTATCAACACTAACTGTCATCAAAATCAACTCTTCCTTCTATACTTTATATATGCATCTCAAGTTAGCTACAAGGTGGCATAGCCATCACAAAACTTGTTTCTTGAAGGACGTGTCAGAAAACCTTGTGCACGATGAATAAAAAACCTGCATGTGGGGCACAAACAAACTACACATGGTTCACAAACATAGTGTGCAGTGAAAAACCAAGATGTACAAACCCCAATGTCACACAAAAGCCTAAAAATTGTAAAATATGACACCAACAAACCCCCAACACAACGTATTGTCTCATCCTTGAGACAATTGGGATTAGTTTACCCAAAGATTTCTTCTACTTCATCTACTTGTGCAAGTCACTAAATGTCTTGGTCATTGTTGTACAAGAAGAGTCAACATTATGAACATGTTGATGGTCATTTAAAAATATCTCCATGATGACTTGCATAGGGAGGGGCTTCAAATTCTCAGTTGTATATATTGATTTTAGTACAAGCTTCTAAGACTCCAACAAATATATATACTTAGTCTGAGCCACTTCCTAGTGATGCGTCACCTTTCCAACTAATTATTGTTGTTTAATGTGGATTGTTGTGATCTATTTTGATAAATATATTATTTAGTTTTCATAATAGTTGTGCATGTACTAACCGGTAGGTCTTCCAATATTTTATGCTTCTCATCCACCTAGGTTTCCATAACCTTAATGTTATTTTCCTTTTCTTGACCCTGAGGTAGATTCTCCAAATTACTCCATAGCTTAAAAATAGAATATTCCAAGCTTACAATATTTGTTGTGTCCTTGTTTACTCTTTGAAATGTCTCCTCAACATCATTCAATTTATACTCTAGTTCCTTCTACTCTTTGGTTGGGATTTTCTGAAGGTCTTCCTCAAATTCCTTTTTTCTTGGGTGCAAAGTGTAATATTGTTGTTTAATTTTGGTAAATATTTCATGCACAGTGGAAGGAGTAGTAGGCCCCAAAGGCCATGTTGCATTTTCAATGAAAAATTCACCTACTTCTACCACCAATAACTATTTTTTTCTATCTTGTACAAATGTCTACGTGTTAGGATCTTGTATGCATTACTAAGGGATTAATGTCAATCATCGAGCTCCTTCATATTCACACCATTGTACTTGTGAAGATATGTTGAGGGGATATCATATAAGTCCAATTCAACCTTATTAAGCTATTGAGAGGTCTCACCTAAGGCTCGAGACTCATGCATGACAAGGACCTAGGGGTAAAGTTCTGTGATTCTTTTGGTGACCCTTGGTACTCAGTTCAATCTACGTCTAGGAATTGGTGTTAAGATAGTGTGTTGAGTTTATGATAACTATAAGGCTGATGAAGAGTCTTCATCTAATGACTCTCCTGATGCTAAAATGTTACTTAAAACCTACAACTAATATGAACTATCTTGATGAATCATCTGATGCAATTCTAGGTGGGAATTCAAAATGTCAACTATCTCCTATGCTTTGTTGTGTAAGGCGAACTTCATGGTTGTATGTATGAAATCTTTATTTTTCTTCAAAATCTTTCTTACTTCACTTTCTTCTCCTTCCTTGGATTTTTTTTACATTTTTTGGTTTTAATAACTTTCTTTTAATCGATATCTTTTGCTTTTTGGATGTAAGCAATGTCTCTCGTGGTGTTAAACTAGTTTGGTGATGTGTGGTAGTTCCTTTTCTATTGAGGGATTTTGTTTATTACTGTGAATTTGTGGTAGGATTTATGTCTTCTACACATGGAGGAGTCATGCTAGTTGTTTTCTTGGTTCTCTTCTTCTCAACTGAGATTGTCTCTTTCTTAGCTTCTTCCTCTTCCTTGCACTAATGCTCCTCTTCTTCTTGATCTCTTTGTATTTTCTACTATCTAAGGTGTGGGGGCCCTCAAACTACCGTAGGATTTATCTATTGAGGAAGTGAATATGATGCTACTCCTTTACATTTGTCTTGATTCTTCTTTGTTCAAGGATCTTTAACTTGAATAATCTCAACTTCAAAATATTGACTTGAGCGTAGCTTCTCTGATCAGTCTACTACTACTAATTGAATATCCTCTTTAGTGATTTGGTATGGTAAGATGTTTGGGGGTGCATATGGATCTATGAGGAGAATCAAGAACACATTATGCAAATCGACTTCAAAAAGAATAAAATCATTGTATTGATCTATAAGATGGTGAGGAATCTCCTATATCATGAGAGTTTACCACCACTGAAAGGCCTGATTTGGATATTTTTTAGGGGCAAATTATATCCAAAATAAGAAATTTAAGGATAATTTTTTAAAGTGGCAAATATTTTATATCATTTAAATACATTATATTTCACCTTATCTCAAAACCGTATTACTATTTTTAGATATAAATAACCCAATGATATATCAGATGATGAATCATATTCACCTATTTTCAAGGGAAAAAGAGAAATTTGGAATCATATTCGTCTATTTTCAAGCAAAGGGGATAATGTTTTTCCATAACCAGGGGTTATATTTAAAAAAAAATACAGAGGGAGTTCATCAAATTTAGTCCTCTAGAGACCATGACAGTCTCTGGAGATAAGTCTCAAAATTCCAAAAATAATGCCTTCCCCTGAGGGGAAACCAAGCTTTAACTAAACTAAAAATGTCATATTTAGCTAGGTTTTGAAAATCTATACTAAACATTGTCTTTGCAAGTATGAAAAACATTAAAACATTTGTGAAACAAAGCAAGATATTACTTTATATGATGCAGACTAGTGAGGTCCACTATTCCATGATCCACAACAGACTGAGAAGAGTCGGCCTCAACATAATTTCTAGCAGGAGGAGTGAAGTTTCCCCTTGTCTAGTCTATTGGCTAACCAGATGACAACCTCTACAAAATAAGAACACTAAATATCCAATGGTTCATTTCTTCTCTTCAGTGGGTGAAAGTCTTTCTCTTTGGGGAGCATTCCCAAGGCCACCAAAGTCTTGGTGTGTCAGTATAACTCCAAAGTTTGATTTTTTTTTGAGTTGTGGTATTGAATGTAGCCTAAATCTTGGATGGGGCCTCCCAATAGAGCCTATACATCCTCATCATCCTAAAAATGTCTGGTTACCCGAACTTCCTTCTAAAGCTCAACCATTTTGACTTTGTCAGCCTTGGGGATAGTCTCCTCGTAGAGCTCCACTTCATCAATGATTTCTTTATCAGTGCGAGAGGGCTGAGTGATAGGAGGCCGAGAGGGATTGTGGCCTCTAAGAGACATAATACAACTAGCAAGTGGGAGAGGGGTAGTTACAGTGAGAGCAACAACATGGGCTTGAGAACTGAGGTACATAAAACAAACTGAGCTAGGAGGGAGCCGACTGGGGTCTCGGGGTTGAGCCCATAAATTTATAGGCAGGATCTTGCTATGAGGACCTTCGGCCTCTGAATCCCAATTATTTATTCCTAATCGTGGGGGCATATCGATTACTCAGACAACCTCCCTTCATTACTGTTATCATTCCCAGGCTTGGGTACAACATACTCTCCAACAATTATGTGTGAGCGCGAGGGGGAAATGATCCCATCTTCAAACCTCACCTGCTTATCATTCTCGTATACTCCATCAAACGATGAAGTAATTTCAACGAGACCTGAGTTGTTGTACTGAGAAGTGGGCTGTGTGACAGGTGTGGATCCAGACTAGCTACCCGTGGTCGCTTGAGACTGTGGGATGAGTGTCGGCTTGGGTAGACTGCCCCAGTTATCATAAACCTTGTCATACATGCCATCCGAGGAAAGGTAAAATATAGTTAAAATACTAAATTTTAAAAGTTTTTTTTAGGTTGGACAATTCTTTATATTAAAATAATTTTTTTAATTTTTTGCAATGATTTTTTTTTAAGGTAAAATATGTTTTTTTAAGCTATCTAATCTATATTATATTATTGTTGGAAAAATTACATGTGTCCTGCTGCTGGCCTACCACATGAGAAACCAGACCAACACAAGAACAATTGTTTCTTGAGGCTAACTGCGTTGAAAATATCAAAACAATTATGTCTAGTAAAGATGAATAATATCCACAAAAGCTATAAGACTTATCAACCTCTATTCTGGAGTCTATATGGTGCTGATCATCCTGTATATAAGATTTGTGATAGGTATGAAAAACTAAATAAAAAAGAATAAGAAATTAAATTGGAGGAGAGGGGACATCTTCTAGAATCTGGAGAATTCCATCACTAGGATCGTTGAAGTTGAGTCCTGTTGTCTTTTCTAAAAAGGAGACTTTCTAATCCATTGCTTTGAGTTGGAATTGGATGTATTCCAATTATATAGAAATTTTATTTTTTCCAGCTTGTTTGTTTGCCATAATTTTACCTAGGAGTACCTTCACATGCCAATACAAATCGACAGTGTGCTACTATATTGATTTACTTAGCCCCGTGTTGCAGTACCCTCGAATTTACTATGTCTTAATTTTCCCATCGTTCGATCGACTGCCTTGAACTTTGTATTCTTGACTGAATGACTATGAAGTGCTATAACCCTTTGATCTAGTCTACATTAGATCTTCACTTGTGTGCTTCTCTCTCACCCGACATCTACTATTACTCTCTAGCGGATCGACCAAATAAACCACAGTTATGTTGTGTGCTATCATATTAAATTCGAGCATGGGAGGTGGTCTGTCATCGCCTTGGGTGGAGAATTGGAGCTAGTTGCCAACTCGGTGTGCGGTCTCCTTTGGCCATGTGGTTGGTGTGATGCCCTCTCTTGTTACCCAAATCGAGGGTTAAGGTGAAATATAATTAAAATGCTAAATTTTATGAGTTTTTTTTTAGGTTTGAGTAATTTTTTATATTAAACTAATTTCTTTAATTTATGGCATATTCAATAGTGTTTTAGAAGTAATATTTTGTAGTGTTTAAGAAGTAATAATATGTAGCAAGATTTCTTTTTATCTTTTTTAGCAAGCATTATGGATAGAAACAAAAGTAGGTCAAATTTTTTAGTTAGTTTTTTTTAGTAAGTGTTCACTACTCATAGAAAATTAGGTTTTATATCCAAATTTTATTATTTTTATCTAACATGTATATCTCTCTTTGCATTATATTAATATCTAATATTCATTTTATTGTTTCATATGCTATGTGAAACCCTATTTTGATACTTTATCTCTTTTTTTAAGCACTTGTTTTTATAGTTTGGGATTAAGAATGTTTTGCGGTATATCAAGATCTAATATTCAATTTATCATTGCGGTTTGGGGTTGAGGAATGTTTAATTGTAATGAAAAAATAATATGAGTCAATCCATTAAGTAAATTGGGCAATTGCAAATTCATGTAGTGTATTTTGCGTAGATTCATTTTCCATGGTTCTTGTGGAGCTTATTTTGTACCATCCATTTAGGGTACTAACTTTCTTTACAACCTATGTAATCCTTGTTGTTATTCATTCTATTCATAAGAAATATTACAAAGATGGATTTCCATGGCTCTTGTGGAACTTATTTTGTACAAATCATTTAGGGTGCTAACCTTTTTTAGAGCCTATGTAACCCTGGTTGTTATTTGTTCCTTTTCATAAGAAATATTACAATTACATCAATAAGTATAGATCTTACTTCAATGTTAGAGTATTGAAGTTTTTTATCATGTTAAAGGATTATTAAATGCTCATTTTATTTTCACTACTCTTGGGTATTGAGCTATTTATTGCAATTTTTTTTTATCATGAAGGATTAGATCATTGTCTCTCAAGATGAAGGATATATTTAGAGCCAAAAAATGTACATGATTTGCCAGTATGGATATACTTGGTGATTTATATACACTATAACATTTAATATAAATATAAATTTAAAATTTTTAGGCGAGGGCAAGATTTATATTTATGTGCTACACAATATTTCAATTGTTAGGGTGAGTGTATCACAATTTCTCAACTCTAGCAAAGTCTTAATTATATATTTTTCTAAGATGGTTGAACTATGCTCATTGGTGAGAATTCAATACACCTAATTTACCTAATTTTGACATTTTCAATACTATATTGTTGATTTATGGTTTAAATCATGTAGATTGGTGATAATTTATTAAGAACTTAGATCCATCTTAGCTCCATATTTATAATTGAAAATGGTCAAATCCCTAGAAGTGAAAACCTTTCCTTAAGTTTAACACTTTAAGATAAATTTGTAGTTGGACTGATT
>JASDQU010738087.1:0-20614 GCA_032191745.1 Picea mariana | reverse complement strand
TTCTGTTCTTCTCCATTTATACTCTCTGCACCATGTCCCTTCAATGCAACCTTCCTCTGCTGTGTATTTCTACTCTTGCGCTCTGTCTCCTTGCTCACACTTCAATCCTTCTACACAGTGACCACAACAACTCCAACAACAATGGCAACGACAGCCCCTCTCTTCACTGTCTGGTGTATTTCTAGTTTCTGTGCTTATTGTGTATGCAATATTCACCATACTTCTGCATACTCACACCGCACCAATATTCTCCACCTCTCGAGTGCTCTGCTTGATAATCATGGTAACTCTTCAACTTCTCTAGTGGTTTTCCCACGCGTTCAACATCACCGGGTGTTATACTGAGATGCCTCAGCCTCTCTGGAAGTTGAGACTCTTCGTCTTCTCTGTAACAATTGAGCTCATCCTTTCTGTATCTATTACAAGCTCTTTTTCCTCCAGAACAACCAACCTTACACCATCTGTCTCATCTTCTTTTATGCATACCTTCTCGACGGTTCCACTTCGCCTTCCCTTAGCCAAAACAAGAACACCTGTCCTAGCAAATGAAACACTAACTGATTTGTCATCATGAGTCTGTTTTGCTAACAGATTCCAAAATCAGTAGTTAACTGTGAGAGAGAACAGTAACCCTCCGATCAACACTTGATCCAACGGTTTAGATCCAATCAGGATTTTACACATCGTGATTTCGGCACTCTTGGCGTTCATAGTTTTAGTCACTTCCAAATCCCAATCCCCGAAACTCTGATGTGGAGCTTATCTGGACTGACTCCTTCTCTTCTCGTGACCAAGGGTTGTGACCATAGCCTTATGTCTCTCCATATTGCGATTCGTGAAACTCCGACACGGAGTTGAACCAATGGTTCATATATGAACTTGTTTCAATGGCCACGATTGGATCGTGATATCGCACATCGCGAAATCGGGATTCTTGTTGTATTGAGTTCTTTCAATTTTGAATTCACGATCCCTGAAACTCCGATATGGAGTTACATATACGATCCTGATCATTTCTGGATTTGACAGTCCAGATTCACTCGCGATTTCGCATATCGTGAAATCGGGATTCTCGTTGCATTGTGTTCTTTGCCTCATGAATTCGCGATCCGTGAAACTCCGATACAGAGTTGAATCAACGGTCCAGATGCAATCTTTATTTAGCGGCTGCGATTAAATTGTGAAATCGCTCATCGCGAAATCGACATTCCTGATGTCAAGTGACTTTGTCATTTCAAAGTACCGATCCCCGATACTCTGCTGACGTCACACGTGGTTTGACACGTGTTAAAATACTGCCACGTGTCACTCTGATTCGTGACTTACATGTGCATGAAGTGTTGAATCTGCCTGACACCTGTCATTACCTGGTTGTGCCACGTGTCCCTAGCTGACGTGGTCTGCTGTCGTGATTTGGATCGATGGTCTAGATCACATGTTGATTTGACGGTTCAGGTTCATTCGGGATTTATTTCATTGTGATTTCGGGGTTTCTGTTGTAAAGTGAATTGGACATTTCAAAGTCCTGATCCCCGATTCTCCGATGAAGAAAATCAATGGTCCAGATCTCATTCTTTCTTTAACGACTGTGATTAAATCGTGAAATCGCATATCGCGATTTCAGGGTTCTTGTTGTCAAGTGAATTGGACATTTCAAAGTCCCGATCCCCGATTCTTCGATGAAGTCTCCTGTTGAGCTTCTCCCGGTGGCGCCCGATCGCTGCCACGCGTCCTTCCAAATGGACGGTCCCGATTATGTCAGGATTTCGAGACTTTCAATGTCCCAATTCTCACGACCTTGAGAACTTCAATCTCTCGATGGCTGATATCCCGATGACAACTCCTCATGTCGGGACTTCTCTTCTTGCTCTCGAGGCTTATCTCCCTCACAGCTTCTGCAGATCTGACAGCTGTCGGCGACCCTGCACCAAATCTAATGGCTCTCGTTCTATCGGGAATTTTGGATGGGATCCAACGGCTGTGAGTCTTTGTCTTCCTTCTCCTCTGCAAACTTCTGTATCTTGAGCTTTGCTGCGCGCATTTTCCTCAACGTTGTTCCTCCTGAGCTTTCACGTACGTCCGAATTCCCAAGGGATTTTATCCTTCTTATCCTGCCATCTCCACTGTTGTACTTGCCATCAATGACAAGCATACGCTACTTGTTAAACATTCCAAACATCCTCTGTACTATCTCTTTTGATCTTATTGAGGTTTCTCTGCAGTGTCTTCCCAAAATACTTCTGGTGCATGTCTGTTACATTCTTCCTGTACTCGTGCCATCTTCATTGCTGTACTTGCCATCAATGACAAGCATATCTTGCCTGTTAAACATTTTCCAACAATGTGGTTTCTATGGGAGCGACATTCCAAGATGTCGCAATAGCGACTGTGTTGTAGGTATTAAAAAAAAAAATACAATATCAATAGTGAGAGGGATAGGTACATTAACCTTTGATAAGATACTAGCCATATCAATATTCAAATCTATATCATAGGTATTAGACAAGGTTGGTTGAGAATGAGGACTAACTTCCAATGGTAAAGGGGGTCTTGTCTAATGAGGTTTAGGATCACTAGGATATGTCTCGGGTGTGTTATCACACGAACTCACAATTGTTGAGATAAACTTCAAAAGCTCAAGTGCAATCATGCATAACTTAGAGGGAAAGCCCATGTCACCTCAACAACCCTCTTTCACTTCAAGCCAAATTTCTTCCGACTCAAGGGAGTTTTTCTCAATTAATATTGTGGGGAATTAGGGCAAGGAATCTCAATGTGGAGAGTGAAGTTTGAGAAAAATGCTTTTGGGTAGCTTTAGAATATTGAAGAAAGTACTTGGAGGTCTTAAGATCAATGTCTTTTCATTGGGCATATGAAGTTAATGTAGAGTTTCAATGGAGACTGAGGGAAAAATAAGACTTGAAAGTCTATCATAGGATTATCATGTCATAAGCCTAGGTCAACCTTCTAGGAGACAAAACCCTAGAGTTTATCCCCTCATAAACACTAGGTGTCGTCCTATCCCTTCAAGAGCTACTAGCACAATATCAACACAACTATGTTTTAAACTCTAGGGGGATAACCGCTTCTAACCCCTAGAAATAAACCCTAGCCAAGAAAATCCTTAAGGGGATAGCCACTCCTAACCATTAAGGAAAACCTTGAATACTTCAATGAGTTCAGATGGATAAAGCAAGGGAAGGGGATGATCACTCTAAATCCTTCCTTAGGGTTTCAAGATTGTTTAAGGAGACAAATTTAACATGCAACTATTACTCTAATAGATCATTCACCAAGATATCCCAAGAAACATCACATGCAACATAATGAAAACGCTTAAGATAAGGCACATAACATTAAGAAAACCCATTTTCACGAAACATACACCAAAAAAAAAAAAAAACATCCACTAGATCAATCTCCAAAAAATGCTCCTAAGTATAACACAAGATGCTTCAACAAAATTTTCACAAATGAGGGGAAAAGAGGGGCTTTGGTGAAACATCTAGCCTCCAAAGACCCTTCAATGCTCTCTTTTCTGCTCAAAATCAACTATACATCTTCAACTGTTCTTCAAGTGGGCTAGGGTTTCCTTCACCAAGCATGTAAGAAAGACCCAACATCTTCCTTCACATGTGGGCACGTGAGATTCAAAATGAGATAATGTCGTATCACAACCAAGAGCCCACAAAACCATCCAAGGAATTACCTTCTTTACCATTTAAGAAAACAAAGAACCATTATCCATTTACACAGGGGAATTATGAGGATGCCTTATCTTATAGGCCTCCTGCTCTTAGGGGATTAGGGGAATAGTCCAAAATTCATCCTGTTGTTGTTATACCATGAAACATGACTGAGTATTGCTGCTAGACATGTGTCCTTTATTCTATCATAAGATGCTAAAATTGGTGCTATTGAAAACTCATTTGAATTCCACGTATAGTATGGGAGATATCCCCTCTTGATGACTGATATATGTATTAAATTGGTCTCAAAAGAGTGCTAATTTCTGGCCTGTATGTTCTGCAAATTATAATGGTAAACAACACTAAACCAGGCCTAAAAAGATATCACTTCAAAAGAATACTAGTACTTCTTCAAAACCACTCCAAGGATAAGTGAATCAACCCAATAAAATATTTCAAATGCTGAAGATAACCCCTATGTTGTGTTGGAACTAAGATACAAGAACAACAAAATAAATGAGAGGTTCAAGTGTTGGATGAACAGGTTATATGCTACAAGTGGCCTTCAAAACAACTCCTCAATCTCAATATCCAAGAATAACCACCATCAAACTGTATTCCAAGCAAGGTATAAGTGGAGAACTCCTCATAGATCATGAATAAATGACAATAAGTGCCAAAATCATGCCAAATAAAAAAAAGTGCTTTAATTTGCAACAAACAAATGCTGTCAAAACTCATCGATCACTAGGGATGTTGATGGTGCAAAAGAGTTGGGCTAGGTGTTGACGATTGAAAATGTCAATGTAAATTTTGCCCGCAAAGTATTTCTAAAGCCTATTATTCTATAAGACTAAATAATGCTAGTAGGTGGGACCCCC
The DNA here is from genome assembly GCA_032191745.1 of Picea mariana. Taxonomy (NCBI): domain Eukaryota; kingdom Viridiplantae; phylum Streptophyta; class Pinopsida; order Pinales; family Pinaceae; genus Picea; species Picea mariana. Next base: position 16,044 of record JASDQU010738087.1, on the reverse strand, counting down.
TTGAACTTTGAAGACCAAGTCTGGTGTTATTCGACACTACTCGCGTGGCTGACTATATCTTGTTTTATTGGATAATGGATCAGACATTTTATATAGGCTTCCCTTGCTGTTTCAAGATCAAGTTATACCAAATTTTTTTGGGGTTTTCATTGTTGACCTTTCTTGGATTTAGGACTTGTGACACCTGCAACAAGCACATGTTAGTAATAACAGTTAAGAAAAAACTAAAGGGAAGAAACTGTCCTGTGCTAACCTACAATACTATACGCATTAAAGAAGATTGTCGCAACTCCAATATAATATAGGATAGCCATACGAGTTATTAAAACATGTATATAATATGGTTAATATCCCTTCTACATAATAGAGATTGTAATATGGGTGGCGCTCTTGGAAATTAAAAGGTTGTTGTTGCAAGGTGGGTGATTTGTTGATTAATAGATGACGTGCACTAAGAATTGAATGAAATCAGAGTAAGTGATGTGCATTTATTGCACATTAATTTTACCCTTACTAATGGAAGCCACCATGGTCAACCTATCTTCTAAACATTTAGGCTGTGGTTATGTTCCGACTTCTCAGCATAAGGAAACCACTCGGCCAACGCATGCTTAAGACATTTGATTACAGGTATGTTATTTTTTTGGCCCTTCATGAATCTACTCTGGTTATGAAATGGTTTTTGTCTCAAGTGTATTAGTTGTGCTCTCATTAAGTATTAGGACTGTGTAATGGTGATTATAAATGATACACTGATGATGCTCTTTGAAATGAGGTTGAAGTCGTGACAAAAATGGGTGTTAGCAGTCAACAAAAACCTCAGTTATCCCTGTTGAAAGACCCTATTGGTCTTTCTAGGTTATTTTCATGTTTTCACATTGCTGTAGATAATCTGTGTTTTATTTCATGGGGTTTGTGGGAAAAATATCACCACACATCATACACATGAGAAATGGATTGTTTTCACCACCAAGGATCATGAACTGGGTTGTTCTTTCTGTTATTAATCGACTTTTCCTCATTGCACTATGGTAGTGGTTTGATCGAAGGGCATGAGGTTTATACCCTACATGCGTTGAATTATATTTTCCATAACAATATTGGCTCCGCTTTTTCTTGTGGTGGCTACCAAGCGAACCCTTATTTTCCCCAGTCTGAAGTTCCACAGAGAAAGACTGTCGTTCCTGTCCAATTGCAATGGGTTATTGTGGTTTGGAAGTATGGTCGATTATTTTGAATATGGATTGGCCCATTCAGTCGTATGATAGTCGTTTTGTCTTAGCATATAGTTACTGCCTCCTTGATGATGATTTTAATCCCTACATTGCATTCACACCTTCAGATTACACAGTCATCCCCTTTATTTCAAAAACTCAGTATTGTTAATGAAGAAGGCCTCTGCTCCAAGTCGATTTGATGTGTAAACACACATAGCTACTGTAGTATGTTTGGTTGTTTGATGTTCACTCATAGTGGCAAATTGTTAATTGTTGTGTGGTTGTGAATGTTGGGTGTTGCCCACACATGTCACATCTTGTAGATGAGGTTTTGAAAATTAGAAGATTGGATTGGATATATTTACTGCATCTTTTTTCATTAGTAGAATACACTTGGATATGTGCGGTTTGATCACTCACAGGAGACTTAGTAAATGGCCCAGAATGAAGTTTTTCGAGTTGTATCATGTTTATATATTGCTGTGTGGTTATGGTGGAATCCTCTCATTGTGCGCCACATATAATATGGATGGCTTGTTTGTATGCCTAGTGATACTCCCGAATTCTAAGTGTGTTTATATTTTTGAAAATTCATCACTGTTGATGATAGTTGTGTGGGATGTTTGGATTGGTTTTAAGTCGCACTAAGATATTTGTTTCATAGTGGCATGGTTACAGGGTTTCATAAATTTACTCCTGCATAGCTTGTGTCTAATTGATGGTTGCTGATTGTATCATGAGTTGTCATTTTCAGGCATGTAATTTTGGTCTTTTACTATATAGATATATGAGAATGAATTTCGTTGCAATTCCTTGTTATTTCTATTGCAGAAATAGTGACTTCGTTGATTTGGAAGTATGATTGTGGAGTATAGTTGTGGGTTGAAGAAATGACCGAGTAGTGATTGATTTTGATAGTAACAGACTAGAAATGGCGATTGTTCGTAATCTGTTATAAAATGCGGATTGTGGGAACAATGCCCCTTGCAAATCGTATGGGAAAACTTACTGTTCTGCAATACCATGGTGTTAAAGTTTTATTAATGAACAATAAACTCATTAGATGTATAAGAATCGTTATTTAATCAAATGATTTTTTATGGAATGGTACATCTAGTCTTCCTGCAAAATGTTTTATGGATCGCTTGGCTAATTTATGTTGGATTACTGAGAGGGGGGGTGAATTAGTAATAGAGAAATTTAATCCTTTTTAACCATATAATCCAAGTGTTATATCAATGAAGCATTATCATCCAATAACCCCAAAGTAAATAAGCAATGAAAAAATGAACAAACATACACATACACAATACACCAGTGTTTTATGTGGAAACTTAAATTGGGAGAAAAACAAAGAATGATTTTTCTTATATGTCTTGAAGAATTACATTCATTGGAAGCACCAACTTCCGTTGTTTTCTAGTTGCAACTGGAAGGAGGCTCCAACCCCCTATTTTATCAGGCTACAAACTGAGGGAAGCTCCAACTCCCCAATTCTCTGGCTACAACTAGAAGGAGGCTACAACCCTCTATGTTCTACGGCTACAACTGAAAGGTGGCTACAACCACCTGTCCTTGCCCCGTCCTACCACCCTAAAGTAGAAGTAGAATGATATAACCACTTTCAACCTGTCAGTGTGAGATATACTGATGTAAACCTTTACCAATAAAGCTAAACCATGCATGAACCATGCATCAACCTGTACCTCAACCTGTAATCAACTTGTACCATAAACAAGTGCATCAACCATGCACCAACCTGTACCAAATAACTTGTAATCAACCTGTACCATAAAAAAGTGCATCCAATAATGTACCAAGTATGTACCAATCATGTGTCAAATACTCATCAATATGTACCAACATCATCAACTATACACCTCATGTATGTGCCAACTCATCAACTATTTGTCTCAACCATGTACTCAACATGCACCTCAACCAAAAGGCCTCATCAATTTCATCATCCAAATATGATTTGTAGCTCTGTAATAGACTTGGTGTATATGATCACATTATTTCAAACCTTTCTTAACTTCAATAACAAGAGACTAGAATTTTCATCAAACTTTTCTTTAGTCTCACATGCCTAGTTTTGGATTAGTCTACAACTCTAACTTGAAGTAATCATAACTTTGTACCTGTAATATATAAATATATGAAACTGATATACAATGTTCTTCATTATCATTTATGCAATCCCTTCAGGTGTCACTACTTGGAACCTCTCAGAAAAGGAGTTATAGAAAAAATAGCATACCTTGCTAAATTTTGGCTTATTCTAGAGAGCGACCTTGTAGAGCGTTCCCCGCACATAATGTTTGTTGAATTGATATGAAACTATTACAAAGAATACTGTAGACTGTACCCTAACCAACACATTTGGTTTCACTGAATTTGTATCTGTTATGAAGAATTTATGACATTTTTACCCGAAACACTTGTTTTTGACTAGTTTCAGGACTAGCCACAAACCCTATTTTCCACGGAGTGTAACTCCAAAAATACAATGAACCAAAAGATGGATTTTTTACCATAGATACTTGGATATGTTTTCTCAATGGAATATAAATTTCACAGTCTGAATCATTATAAAAAATAGGTTACAACGAAAATGGTGAGATGACCTGTAAATAACATACCTTAGAAAGCACCATCAAAAGAATTTATCCTTCCTTGCATTTTGGCCTTCTTTTCTTCACCTTCCCTCAAAATTTCGGCTTAGATATCCTTGGTTACCTAAGACACCTATAGATATTCAATATTCTCAAGTGTGATTAAAATGAGAGAGCCTTGCCTCTTATTTATACTCTCCAAGTAGCTTCCTTAAAAACATCTTCTGGGTCACTTGGCCCCACTTTCCTTAATTTATGGTTAACCCACTTCTAATTTCTCCATTAAATTTATTATTGAAATTTTTTTATTTTGTATTCAATTTGAATTATAACACACTCATTACTTCACTTTATTATTTACCTTTTAAAATCTCTTAAACCACTTTGACTACTTTGACCTTTTGGGGCTTCTAGATGACATATGAGGGTTCTCCAACTTCGTAAGGCCATAACTCTCAAACTGTAAGGATTTATGTAACGTTCCACATACCACCAGAAATGGAATGACATATACTATCCATATAGAATTGTATTATCTGAAAATATATCATAACTCATACCGTTATCCATCAAACAAACTTGGGTCCATTACCCAAACCTGGGGTCTCCAAATTCTCATGGCCATAAATCTCTAACCGTGAGGAGTTATGTGACATTCCAAATACCACCGAAAATGGAATGACAAGCACTATCCATATAGGATATTTTACCTGACAAATTCATTGTCCTTCATCTCATTATTCCACAATTAAGCATGGGTTCTCTTACTCCACAAAGCGTCTTCCCGTGAGGGATTTCACCATAAGGGGACCACTTTGGAGTTCATCCATATTTACTTCTTATCAACCATCACAAGACAATAATTAGTCATCTTTACATCAAACAATCTTGGGTCCATTACCCAAACCTTTGTGCTGCGGGGCTTTCTTCAAGGGTTGAGATCAATGACAACCAACCTTAATCAACAATTTCATGAACAATAACCATTTTCTTCCCCTTCCATGATCTCACTTTCTGCTAATTACAAACCCCTCATGTATCCCATATCCCTCTTTCACTCCCTGTTCTGAGATTAATTACAACAAGGGTTTCATGTGTTGAGATAGATGAAGGTGGCAGTGTTTTGGGTGGATCGCAATAATGTTTGATTGACCTGTTTTACAGTTGATTTTTTTATTATCATTGATCAGTAACCATGTTTTCCCCCTCCATTATATCATATTTTAGCTCAATACAATCCCCTCACATATCCCAGAACCCTGTTTCACCCCCTTCTCATTGATTAACAGAAAAACAATTTGTATGGATTGGATTGCATGAGTTTAATATATCTTTGAGCCAAAATCTATTTCATATTTGTAAGAGTTGTCATGTATGCTTATTTAAAAGATCATTTTGCTAATCAATCATGCATACAGGGATGTGCTATTCAAGTAAAAGGCTAAAAACAAAATCCTATCATGCCCCTATTAAGAAGAAGAACTAAAGGAAAATAACATCAGCAAGGGAAAATATGATTTTGAGTTTTATTCTATCTATCATCTTATGACAGTTGACTTTAGGGATCTTGGACATCATGTTTTTTTGGATATATGATTACTATTTTGAAATGGATTCAAATTTCATAAGCTTAAAATGCCAAAAGCAAATACATCGAGGGGAGACACAAGGAGGTATGTTTTGGTTAACTAATGGTTATGTTATGACTATTAAGATTGTTATAAACAAAAGGAAGTCACAAGGGGTCCCACCTATTAGTTATTATTTAAATTATGACCCTATTATGATTATTACACCCCCCCCGCCCCCCCCTCCTTAACTAAAGTTAGTTAAGGCATTATGTTAGCTTAACAAATAAGTTAGTTCAACTACTCTAACCAATTCTAAATTGTTAAAAGCTGTACTAAGGGGAGGAACAAGAGGAGGATAGAAGCACAAAGCTTGCTAAGGTTTTCTCTTTGAGTTTATGTTGAGATAGTTCATCTTTCATTCATTCATATATTCATCATAGCCTAATTATCTTTTGTGATAGCAGGGTATTATTGTAGACAACAATATTCAGGGTTGAATCAAATCATTCAGACACTTGTTCTTCAGAGGTGTTGATCTATATTTGATAGTCTGTGTAGGCTTGTCTGTTTTTGAATAAATTTTCATGACTGATAAATGCTATTGTGCAAAGTCGAGTGGGCAGAAATATGGGGCAAGCTGATCCAACTTTTAGAGTTTAGTTTTGATTTTCTGTCAGAAGTCCTTTTGTATGTTCCATCAGGGATTTATAAGTTTGACTTTGGTCCAAGATTTCTTTTGAAGTTTTGTAAAGACAATGACTCTTTGATGGATTGGAATGAAATAAAGGATTGCTTTATGTCTCATCTATCTTGATTATGATCTTGGTGTTTTTTTCTTTTGTTCTTATATTTGTTTTCAACAACTGATATTTTCAGAAAAATGCATAAAAAGTAAATTTCTAGCAAGCTTTTGTTGATAAAAAACTAGCCTAAGCACTTGTAATTAATACTTATGAGTTAGGATGCATAAACATAGGGTGATGTTCCTTTTTACTTTACTTTAGCCAAGTAAAGTATGAAATTTTTTGAGTAATATCAATTCATATCTTTTCCTCAACATTTATTTGGCGACCATACTGGGGAGATCTTCGATATCTCTTTGGTTAAATTCTATACTCGATTTTTCATCGATACATCTTTCATTTCTATTTTGATTCTTTGAATGTTTTTCTATTCATAACTGTTCCTGTTGCAAGACAACCCAATCTTGACCCGGTCTCCAAGACTAGACCAACATTGCTTTGAACATGTTTCATAAACAATTGGAAGCTAGATGTATGCAACCCAAAAATCAACAATAACCTTTTGTTTCTTCATTTTTGTCCTTTCTTTCATGTCCTTAGATTCTGGTGCTTCTAGAAGAAGAAGATGCTTGTCACCTAAAATCAATCCTATTGCCAAAATAGGAAGGAGAAACTTTGTGTTACCTGCCCAACAAAATGCTCTAAGGAGAACTTTATCTGATACATCCAACTCGTCTTTCTTTTCCTCACCTATCATCCACATAATGACATCTAGTGGTGGCTCTGGTGGCACTGGAAGTGCTCCATATTCCCAATATTCATCGTTATTGGTGATTGGTAGCTTGTACAATCACCATATCCCAGTCCAATTTACTAAAAACCCCACCAAAAACATTAAAAGTTATGGCCTTTTTCAGTTCGAAGAAGATGCCATGACCACACCATGGCATGTGTCTTCTCCTCTTAACCTAGCACCTGCTACTCACCCGCTTCTGAAGTTTAAAGAGAATTTTCCTAAATTTTTAGGAAATAACATTGTCAGTACTAATGAACACCTAGTGGTGTTTTCAAATGATTGTCATAATATAGGGGCTAACGACAATGACACTTGCATGTGCCTGTTTGTCAATTCCTTGGAAGGAAAGGCTGTGACCGATTTCTTTGACCTTCCTCCTAATATCTTGTCTACTTGGGAGGAGTTGATTTATTGGTTTCGATCCACTTATGGGAAATCCAAAAGCCCTATTGAGAAGTTAAGGGAGTACAAAAACATCACTTACAAATATGGTGACACGATCAGGTCTTTCAACTTATCTTCCCCCAGAATCAAGCCGCCTTTATGCATTACTACAATGTATTGCCTTCTCCTTAATGTCATAGGCTTGAATAAAAGGCCATTGATAATCTCAGTTCCACTCTACACACTTGTTCAGAGTATGAGGAAAAACTTGAACGAACTGGTCTACTCCAGAGAGAATCAGTTAGACAGACATATATGTCCGCTCTCTTATAGCTAGTACAAGATATGAAAAACCGTATGATAGCTTTTGAGTGGAAAGGTACTGTCAATCCACTCACACTTGAACCTTCATCCTCTTCTGCTCCTCCTTTTAGAGGTCCAGTAGAATATAATTTTCAGTCAAAGGCTATCCTTCCTCGAAGTTGGTGTAATTTTTGCAAGGAACACCACGAAGAAACCACATGTGAGGTAAGGAAGAGTGCCAGAGACAAGATCTTTGGTAAACAACTAGAAGCCACTATCACTGTCCTAGATTTTGCCGAGCCATAATATTTCATGGTCATCAATACTAGGAACAAAGCCTATGCCCAAAGAGGAAATTTTGACCCTCCTTGCAGTTCTGCTAACTCGAGTTCATCTTCAATCGTTGTTATGCCCCAGGGTCCCAAAGTTCCTGAGAGTCAAGGGATTACTCCTCCTCCCCCCTCTTCCAAATACAACATATTGAATCAATTAGCCAACATCAAGGCAGATGCAACCCTCCTAGACATGGTTTCCATACCTGAACAACATATGCATCTAAAACGATTCATGGCAGGAAAATATTCCATTGAAACCAATCTTTCCGAGGAGGTAACAAAAGAGGATCCTTCTGTAAATAAAATAAGTGTAAATAACTTTGAATACCCTGTAAAAAATACCCCTTTTTATATTTCTATAAAAATCATGGATAAAATTGCCCATTGTTGCCTCATTGATGGTGGTTCAGGCCCAAGTGTGATGTCGAAGATTATTATGGAAGATCTAGGCTTGTATTGTATAGATGAAAATGCCAGAAGCATGCTCTCCTATAATAATCTACAACAAAAGACCATAGGTGAGATTAAGAATGTGACCTTAGTTTTGTGTGCTCACCCTGAAATAAGCACGACCCTCAACATTTAGGTAATTGATAGCATGTAAGAAATTACTCAATTATTTTGGGAAGAGATTGGAAAGCCTTAATAGATGGATACCTCTCACTCGACGAAACAAATTTATCCATTCCTCAGAACAAGAAAAAACATTATAGTTCTTAGAGAAGGAAGGATATCCCCTTATATCGAGAGTGTCCCACAACCTAATGTAAACTATCTCGAAGAGGACCTAAGAGTATACTCTATCTTTGCTGAGGAGGATAATATTCCTTTGGAACAAATAAATTTAGATGATGGTACATGACACATGCACTTTGATGGTTCATGCTCTAATGATGGAAATGGAGCTGGTGTTGTCTTAATTTCGCCTGTAGGGAAAATCCATAACTTTTCTTATAGGTTGGAGTTTTCTTGCACAAACAACATCACCAAATTTTAAGACCTATTATTAGGCATTGAAAACACATATAATCTTGGTTGCGGTCACCTATCAGTTTTTCGAGATTCCAAGGTTGTTGTTAACCTCGTATGAAAGATTTAATCCCCCTAGCAACAAGTTGATGAAACGATACACCCAAATGGTTTGGGCTCTTATGTCGAACCTATTATATTTCAATATCACTCACATAAAGAGGGAACTAAACTCCATGGCCGATCGGTTAGCTGTTTTTGCAGCTTCTCCTACTTGACAACTTTTACCTTAGAGGACTGATTGTACCTTTCAATCCCTATATCATCCACATATTCCCAAGAATGTAGAATCTTGGTAGGTCTTCCCCAACGACGAGAGCATCTGTGATTTTATTCAAAATGTACCTTTCAAGCCTAAGGAAATTATATCCATGGAAGATAACAAGATTCCTAAAGGCTTGACCCCTTTAGAGAGTTCATTTTCTTTGAGTGATGTAGGCAACAAGCAAAAAAAAGAAGAAGAAGAATAAAAAATAAAGGTGGGTGAGACCATCTCCTTGAACATTGGGACACCCGAGACTCCAAAGATCGTGAAAATAGGTGCCAAATGTTCAGATGAAGAGAAGAAATTTTTTTCCAAGTTGCTTGGTGAATTTCAAGACGTTTTTGTGTGGTCTTATGAGGATCTTCGTGGTTTTGATCCTGGCCTTATACATCACACCATCCCGATTCAGGAAGGCATAAAACTAGTTAGGAAAAAACAAATACCTATCAACCCTGCTCTAGAAGCAACCATTCGAAAGGAGTTGGAAAAAATTTCGAAGGCTTGAATTATCTTTCCAGTCAAGTATTCTGAAGGGGTCTCAAATCTAGTCCTTGTTCGGAAAACAAATGGTCATATTAGATTATGCGTTGATTTTCACGCATTAAATCGAGCTAGTATAAAGGACCAGTTCCCTCTTCCCAACATGGAAATGATTTTGCAGCAGGTTGCAGGGTCACAAATGATGTCCTTACTTCATGGGTTTTCAGGTTACAACCAAATCAAGGTAAAGAGGGCAGATAAATATAAAACCACCTTTATTACTCGTTGGGGTACCTTTGCTTATGAACATATGCCGTTTGGTTTATGTAATGCTGGCGCCACCTTTAAAAGAGTCTCTATGCAATTAGTGTTTGATGATTTGATTGGTAAGATCATTCAGATTTACCTTGACGACTTAACAATTTACTCTAAAATCCGATCAGATCTTTTTGGCCATCTGAGAAAATTTCTCATGCAGTGTAGGAAATTTGGGATTTCACTAAACCCTTCCAAGTCGAGTTTTGGTGTTACCGAGGGCAAACTACTTGGACACATTGTCTCCGATTCAGGAATACGTATCAATTCTGAAATAGTTGCTGCTATCCTTAACCTTCCTGCTCCTACTTCCAAGAAATAAGTTCAGGCCTTTATGGGAATTATTACTTTGTCTGTAGGTTTGTTCCAGATTTTGTAGTGATGGTCAAGCCAATCCATAATCTGCTTAAGCAGGACCATTCTTTTTCCTGGAATGATGAGGTTGGAAATGATTTTAAATGGATTAAGGAAGTAATCAGCTCTGCACCAATTTTGGCGAACCCAGATTTTGAGAAGGAATTCACGATTTATACTAATTCCACTGAGGAGGCAGTTTATGATGTCATTATGAAAGATGATGGTCAAGGAAATGAAAAACCTGTAGCTTACACGAGTCAAAGTTTGTCTGATGATGAATTTAAATACTCTTTTATTGAGAAACATGATTTTTCTCTTATTAAGGTTGTTGAAAAGTTTTGCCACTACATCTTAGGTAAGCATATGTTGGTAACAATCCCTTTACCTGCTGTTAAGTTTTTTCTCACAAACTTATCTTTCAGGAAAACTTGCACATTGGCTTGCCAAGATCTAGGAGCATGATTTAAATATTGTGACTTCTACCACTATCAAGGGATGTGACTTAGCCCTTCACTTGGTCCAACATGATGAGAACGGTGAAAAAATTGATGAAGAAGATAGTTCCCTTTCAGCTCTCTTTTACATTGACGATCAAACCCACCCCATGTCTGAACATCCTTGGTACAAAAACTTGGTTTATTATTTACAGAATCAAAGATATCCAGATAACTTAGATACTCACCAAAGGAGAAGATTTCATCTTGAATCTGCAAGATATGTCATTATAGGAGACTTGTTATTTTGAAGATCTACTGATGGTGTGCTACTTCACTGTGTAAACAATGAAGATGCACAAAAATTGTTGCAGGAAGTCCACAAATCTTCAAGCTCTGTCATTCATGTAGGAGGTCATTTTTCTGCAAAGACCATTGCCTTAAATATTTTTAGGAAAGGATATTATTGGCCTTCGATCTTTCGTGTCTCTTATGTTTTTTCGAGGTCTTGCGACAAATGCCAAACATTTGTTGGGAAATAGCGCCTTTCATCCATGCCCTTACAACCAATCTTGCCATATTTTCCCTTTTCTAAGTGGGGATTGGATTTTATTGGTCCTATTAACCCTCCTTCTTCAGCTGGGAAGGTTTTAATCTTGACATCCACAGTCTATTTTACTAAATGGGTTGAAGCCGTCCCACTTAAAAATTCTACAGATGATCAGGTAATTTCTTTCCTTGAAAATAATATTTTTTCCAGATTTGGTCTTCCTTTGGAAATCATTACAGACAATGGTCCCACTTACATTTCTGCTAGGCTGACTCAGTTTCTAGGAAAATTAGGGGTTAAGCATTTCACGTCATCAACTTATTATCCCCAAGGAAACGAGCAAGCAGAGTCCACTAATAAAAATCTGGTAAGGATCACCAAAAGGCTCATCGAAGATAAACCTCGCCAGTGGCACACTCTCCTCACTTATGCCCTCTGGGAAGATCGAACTACCACCAAAGTAAGTACTGGTTGTACCCCTTTTCAGATGGTTTATGGTCAAGAATCCATCCTTCCAACCGAGTTGGAACTTTCTTTCTTAAGGTTAATGCTACAGACCAAATAATTAAATTCTTCGGATGTCTCACAAAGAGTAAATGCATTACTAGCTTTGGAGGAACAAAGAATGTTTGCTTTAGATAATATTAAAAGGAGAGAGCAAACCATCAATAAATATTTCAACAAAAGCATCAAAACTGTCAAGTTTAGGGTCAATGAAAAAGTTTTTCTATGGGATTCGGCTCATGTTGATAGAGGAAGACATTCAAAATTTCAGAAATTAGGGTTGGGTCCTTTCAAAATTGCTTTTGTATTAGGAACGAATTCTTACATTCTAAAAGATTTGCAGGAGAGACTACTTTCCTACAACACTAATGGTTCACACTTAAAGCATTTTGTCGAACCAACGTGAAAATCTCTACGCTGTCTGTATTTCCTATATTCTAGTAATCTAGCTTTGTTTTTTGATTTTCGTTTTTTAAGTTTTAAGTTTTCCTACTGCCTTTACTTTGCGGTCACTTTATTTCCGCCCTTTTAGTCTTTTGCAAGTTTATTCTTTTGAGCTTTGTTTTGGGTTATCTTGTAGCTTCAATAGAGAATATATTGTTGGATCAATTCTGCCACAGTGACACTCCTGCAAAGCATTTTTAGTCAATAACAATAAAACTTGCACAACTACTATGATCTCTCTGTTGATGGGCCCTTGAATTTGTTACATATTTCCACTGCTATCTTACGAGGAATTGGTTGTTTCCCACTTCTGCTTTCCATTTCTTCATTCATCAAGATCTTAAGAGCAAAAATATAAGCTTCCTCTTTCAAGTTAAGAGCTTATTCTAGTCAAATGACTATGCATACAGTGGTAAAACCCCTCATACTTAACACTTTTCATGAGTTATTCCCAAAATCCCTGTCATATTTCCATTAAATCCGATCACTTCCCCCTGTTGCATAATCATTCGAGTCACGTCTTCTTGAGATTACTATTCTTGGTTTGCGAAACCATGAGCTTTGAGTTCTAATCTGTTAAAAAAAAATTTCCTTGTGGAGTCGCTAGTTTGTTGACAATTGAAAACGTCAATGTAAATATCACCCGCAAAGTATTTCTAAATCCTATTTTTCTATAAGACTAAATAATACTAGTAGGTGGGACCCCCTTGAAATTTTGAAGACCAATTCTGGTGTTATTAGACACTACTCTTGTGGCTGACGATATCTTATTTTATTGGATAATGGATCAGACATTTTATACAGGCTTCCCTTGCTATTTCAAGATCAAGTTATACCAAAATTTTTCATGGTTTTCATTGTTGAATGTTCTTGGATTTAGGACTTGTGACACCTGCAACAAGCACATGTTAGTAATAACAGTTCAAAAAAAATCTAAAGGGAAGAAACTGTCTTGTGATAACCTACCATATGATACACATTAAAGAAGATTGTGGCAACTCCAATCTAACATAGGATAGCCATACAAGTGATTAAAAGTTGTATATAATATGGTTGAGATCCCTTCTGCATAATAGAGATTGTAATACAGGCGACGTTCTTGGAAATTAAAAGGTTGTTGTTGCAAGGTGGGTGATTTGTTGATTAATAGATGACACACACTAAGAATTGAATGAAATCAGAGTAAGTAAGTGATGTGCATTTATTGCACATCAATTTTACCCTTACCAGTGGAAGCCACCATGGTCAGCCTATCTTCCAAACATTTCGGCTATGGTTATGTTCCAACTTCTCAGCAAAAGGAAACCGCTCGACCAACGCATGCTTAAGATATTTGATTACAGGTATGTTATTTTTTGGGCTCTTCATGAATCTACTCTAATTATGAAATGGTTTTTGGCTCAAGTGTATTAGCTGTTCTCTCCTTAAGTAGTACGACTATGTAATGGTGATTATAAATGATACATTGATGATGCTCTTTGAAATGAGGTTGAATTCCTGACAGAAATGGGTGTTAGTAGTCAACAAAAACTTCGGTTCCCTGTTGAAAGACCTTGTTGGTCTTGCTAGGTTATTTTCACGTTTTCGCTTTGCTGTAGTTGATATTTGTTTTCTTTCATGGGGTTTGTGGATAAAATATCACCATGCATCATACACATGGGAAATGGATTGTTTTCACCACCAAGGATCACGAACTGGTTTGTTCTTCCTATTCTTAATCGAACTGTCCTTACTGCATTGTGGTAGTGGTTTGAGCGAAGGGCATGAGGGTTATACCCTGCGTGCATTGAATTATATTTTCCATACCAAGATTGGATCCTCTTTTTCTTGTGGTGGCTACCAATCGAACCCTCATTACCCCAGTCTGAAGTTCCACAGAGAAAGACTACCATGCATGTCCAGTTGCAGTGGGTTATTGTGGTTTGGAAGTATGGTCGATTATTTTGAATATGGATTGGCCCAGTCAGTCGTATGGTAGTCGTTTTGTCTTAGCATATAGTTACTGCCTCCCTAATGATGATGTTAAGCCCTACATTGCATTCACACTTTCAGATTACACAATCATCCCCCTTATTTCAAAAACTCAGTATTGTTAATGAAGAAGGCCTCTGCTCCGAGTCGATTTGATGTATAAACACACATAGCTACTGTAGTATGTCCGGTTGTTTGATGTTCACTCATAGTGGCGAATTGTTAATTGATGTGTGGTTATGAATTCTTGGTGTTTCCCACACATGTCGCGTCCTATAGATGAGGTTTTGAAAATTAGAATATTGGATTGAATATGTTTACTGCATCTTTTGTCATTAGTAGAATACACTTGGATATGTGCGGCCTGATCACTCACATGCGACTTAGTAAATGGCCTAGAATGAAGTTTTTCGAGTTATATCGTGGTTATATATTGCTATGTGGTTATGGTGGAATCCTCTCATTGTGCATCACGTATAATATGGATGGCTTGTTTGTATGCCCAATGATACTCTTGAATTCTAAGTGCGTTTATCTTTTTGCAAATTCATCACTGTTGATGATAGTTGCGTGGGATGTTTGGATTGGTTTTAAGTCAAATTGAGATATTTGTTTCACAGAGGCAAGGTTACAGGGTTTCAAAAATTTACTCCTACATAGCTTGTGTCTAATTGATGGTTGTTTATTGTATCATGAGTTGTCATTTTCAGGCATGTAATTTTGGTCTTTTACTATATAGATATATGAGAACGAATTTCGTTGCAATTCCTTGTTAGTTCTATTGCAGAAATAGTGACTTCGTTGATTTGGAAGCATGATTGTGGACTGAAGAAATGAATGAGTAGTGATTGATTTTGATAGTAGCAGACTGGAAATGGTGATTGTTCGTAATTTGTTATAAAATGCGGATTGTGAGAACAATGCCCCTTGCAAATCGTATGGGAAAACTTACTGTTCTACAATAACATGATGTTAAATTTTGATTAATGAAGAATAGACTCGTTAGATGTATAAGATTCGTTATTTAATCAAATGATTTTTGATGGAATGGTACATCTAGTCTTCATGCAGAATGTTTTATGGATCGCTTGGCTAATTTCATGAACAATAACCATTTTCTTCCCCTTCCATGATCTCACTTCCTGCTAATTACAAACCTCTCACATATCCCATATCCCTCTTTCACTCCCTATTCTGAGATTAATTACAACAAGGGTTTGTTGTGTTGAGATAGATGAAGGTAGTCGTATTTTGGGTGGATCGCAGTGATGTTTGATTGACCTATTTTATAGTTGATTGTTGTTATCATTGAGAAGTAACCATGTTTTTCCCCTCCATTATATCACATTTTCTCTCAATACAATCCCCTCACATATCCCAGAACCCTGTTTCACCCCCTGCTCGTTGATTTACAGAAAAGCAATTTGTATGGATTGGATTGCATGAGTTTAACATATTTCTGAGCCAAAATCTATTTCATATTTGTAAGAGTTGTCAGGTATGGTTATTTAAAGATAATTTTTATAATCAATCATGCATACATGGATGTTCCATTCAAGTAAAAGGCTTATTTTGAGTTTTATTCTATCTATCATCTTATGACAGTTGACTTCAGGGATCTTGGACAACATGTTTTTTTGGATATATGATTACTATTTTGAAATGGATTCAAATTTCATAAGCTTAAAATGCCAAAAGCGAATACGTCGAGGGGAGACACAAGGAGGTATG
>JASDQU010738086.1:137779-147912 GCA_032191745.1 Picea mariana | reverse complement strand
TTTGTCTTCTGAGAGAGCCAAAAGGTGCACTGAACTAGGGCACATCTGAATATCTTCTCCTTGAGCGAGATGCTCCATCGCAAGGTGTCGGATATGAGATTTAGGGTTTTTGCAACTGCTCCTGCTAGTAACCCTAGCGACAGTGTCTTGGAATGTGTTCCTTCTAGTAACCCTAGCAGAAGTTCCTCAATGAGCTCAATATCCTAATGGCTATGTTTCCTTCCAACGTTTAGACAAAATGAAGGAGGTGTGGGCCCATAACCTGTTAGAATATGAAAGGATGTGCTCATTTTAGCATTGACAATATCACTATTGTCACCCAACCATAGGATGAAGCCACCCTCTGAGAACCTTGACCTTGACAGTGAGAAGAATTCGGGTAGAAATCCAATAGCCAAGCAAGAAAGTAACCAAAGTTGATCAGATAGTCCAACCCAAAACTGGCGCAACACCTTCCCCAGAACTTCTGCACAAGACTGCCAGACTGCATTGCGCACAAGTGACTTTTGCAATTCTGAGAATGTGACAAATGAGAGACTGGCACCCTGTATTTATAGTATTCCTGACAGACTTGCCTGGGCCGATTTCTCCTTCTGGGTACTAATTAATTAATATTAATTATCTTTATTCAGCCGACATCTCGTCTAGGGTTACATTCATTTCTTTGCTTCCTTTTGGAATATTCTAATCTCGTCAAAGGTCATAATAGAGGTTCATACCTCCCGAAGCTACCATAATATCAACATAACCACTTTGCTTTTCCACAAGTTATTTAAACTATTGAAAACAACCAAATGCATCAAGCTTATGTTTTCGAGAGTAAATCCATGTTTTTCTTGTGAAATCATCAATAAATGTAAGAAAATAGTTGTTGCATCCTATAGATAGTGTCTGCATTGGTTCACATATATATGAATGCACAATTTCTAGTGGATCTTTTTCTCTATATGACTTGCTAACTAGAAATGACTCTCTATGTTTCTTTCCAAATATGCATCCTTCACATATTCTTTCTCATTTTTCAATTAGTGGAAAACCTTTCACCATATACTTTGTATGTAGCAACTTTAGACCTCCAAAATTTAAATTCCCCAATATGAAATTCCACATGCAGGAATCATCCTACACTTCAAATTGAAAGGATGCCTACAATTTTGTGCCATTGTCTTCTTCTTTCTTGGAACTGCACGCACTACCTTTTTCTTCCTTGGAATAACATGCACTTACTCCTTCGCTTTCTACTTTAAATGCAATGCCAAAGTGTACATCTTTTAATTCATATAAAACTTGAGATTTTTTTCTCTTGATGGTTGGCTTCAATGTTAATGGAAACATTCTATTGTTTGTCATCCGAATTCTTCTAATAAGTTGATTGCTTGGATATCTGTGCAAAATCACACAATGATTATCTTCCATGTAAATTCTATATGCTTTTTTGTAATAGTTTTCTTGTTCTCATAAAATTATTTTTTAGGCTAGCAACATAATATACATCAGGAATAACTTTTTCTCCCCCTCTTTAGTTAAATTTGTAATACTTCCTTTACCCAAGATAGTTACTTGGATATTGGTTCCAAGTGTAACTTTAGTTTGGACTGACTTATCCAAAATAGAAAACAATTCTATGTTTCTTGTCATGTGATTATTGTAGCCTAAGTATAAATAACATATGTCACATGGAATTTCTTCAACAACATTGCATTCAACTAGGGAAATTATAGGCATCGCTTCAGTTCATGCCATAAAAATAGGGATGGTGGGAGTAATTGTGATGTTTGACTGATCTTGACCTTTTTTGTTTTGATTATACTATCTCTTCCTGCATTCATATGCATAATGTCCATACTTTTTATAGTAATGGAACTAAATCTTTGATTTATCAAATCTCCGAACACTTGATTGATTGGTATTTTATTTTGACCTCTACCACCAGTATTTTTTGGACTGCTACTGCGTCCTCCTCTAGTAGAACTCCTTTCTCTACCTCTAGATTTGTATCTCCCCCTTCCTCTTCTATGGTTTATAGATGATTGCGGAAAAATTTCATTTTATAATGACATATTTGATCTACTTAATCTGTGTTCACGATTAATGAGGGAGGCTTGCAACTCATCTAGACTAAACTGACTCAGGGCTTTGTTCTCTTCCAAAGTCACAACAAGAGAATCAAATTTAGAAGGAAGGCTCCTAAGTACATTTAAAAAAATATTTTTATCCTCTATGTTTTCTCCATGATACTTGATTTGATTTATTAGGCCAATAACATGGGTGTAAAAGGATTCTATTGAATCTGTGTCTTTCATTGACAGAGTTTCAAAATCTCTTCTAAGAATTTTTAATTTTGAAGTCTTGAATTTGTCCATAACTTGATAAGAAGTTTGTAATATGTCTCATGCTTCCTTGGTTTGCTTCGCTGATGCTACTCTTGGGAGTACACTCTCATACATGGCTTGATGTATGTAAAACAATATTTTTCCATCCTTCTTCCTTTGAGCTTTGATGGCATCCTTCTCAACTTGTGTGAGGGCATTGTATGTTACTTGATCTGCTGGTTCCACATAGCCATTTTCAACTATTTCCCATAAATCTTGACTCCGAAATAATTCCTTCATGCTCAAGGACCATAACTCATAATTTTTACTTATAAAAGTGGGAGGTTGCAGATTTGAAGTATAAGCCATGATTTAAAATTTCAACTATCACCTTACAATAGAGTTGTTGATATTGAAACCTACTATGATAAACCTGCTCTCATACCAGATCTCAAATCTCGGATCTAAAGCGCATAAACCCACTCTATGTAACATAGTTGCAAAGACTACGCAGTTCAATGCTTTGTCATCGAGCTCTCAGAATTTACTGCGTAGTTCCAAAACTTCATTGTAGATTATGCGTTGTTATGATAACACTAACAAAGCAATTTTTGTAATAAAATTAACACTATTCTACTCTTAGCACATAAGATCACATATATATTTTCAGTGCAGATTCAATAACATATAAACTTACTTAAGCTTGCGCAGATACAAAGATAAAGTATTTTCAAGATGTTTGCATGCAACATAACTCAAAACTTAAGATCATTCATGTGCACAACTCATAAATATACCAATAGACAAATACTTAATGCATTACCAACTTGGATGTTGTGCACTATTACAAAATACAATACTATGCAGAGCTTCAGCTCCAACAACTTCTACAGACTTTCAAAAACATAGCTTGTGCTTCGAGACTTCTCCAACTCTCTTCACAACTGCTGCTACCTCTTAGTATCAACTATTGTATCTTCTATTTACAGACTCAGAAATATATAGACTAAGATTGAGACTTCATGTAGAAGCTAACCAACTAAAAAATTTAAGATGATTTTTTTTTTTACTGACTCTATTTGATTAATAGGGCTCAAGAAATATTAAAGATCGACTCATTAATAACACTCTTACTTGCCATAGTAGACGGATTCGGTGGAGACTTAAATTTCACGACTTATAATTAATATTTCAAACACTCCCCCTTAATTATAAGTAGGTGGGGATCACAAGACACACAATTTACATCAAAAACTTAAATTGACATGATCTTTCAAATATCTATGATTTGTTCTTTAGACCTACAAAACTCTAAGCAAATTTCTTTGTTATTCACCGATTCTCTGATAAAATGATACCTTGTATCAATGTGCTTGGTTTTCTTATGAAACACATGATTCTTAGAAAATGTGATGGAGGATTTGTTATGACAGAGAACTGTAGTTGGTCCCTATTGTTCGCACAACAAATCCTTTAACATTCTTCTTATCCAAACAACTTGACAAGCTGTGCTTGTAGCTGTGACATACTCAACTTCAGCTAAAGAAAGAGTCACAATGGACTGCATCCTTGATGCCCATGACACTATACATGTTCCAAAAATAAATGTGTACCCATAGGTACTTTTCCTATCATATATGTTTCCTCCATAGTTGTTGTCAATATATCCAACAAGTCTGAAATCTTCTGAAATGGAATACATAATGCCAAAGTCTTTTGTTTCATTCACATATCTCAAAATTCTTGTACCTACCTTCCAATGGGATTCTTTTGGAGTTTTCATGAACCTTGAAATCAAGCTCACTCCATACATAATACGAAGCCTTGTTGTTGTTAAATACATAAGGTTGCATACCATCCTTTTAAACAGAGTGGGATCCACTTTAGATCTTTCATCTTCCTTGCTTAACTTTAATCGTGATATGACATGTTGGAGATTCTTCTTCCTGTAAATGACCATTCAAAAATGTTGACTTTACATCCATTTGATAAACAAGCCATTTATTATGCGTAGTAATAGCCAACACAATTCTGACCGTGTCCATCCATGCATTTGGTGCAAATGTTTTATTGAAATCTATTCTGGGTTGTTGTGTGAAACCTCTTGCAACTAACCTTGCCTTGTTCTTCTACACATTTCCATCTACATATTGGGCTTATAAATCCACTTGACAGTTATCACATCATTTATTTGAGGTACATCAACCAATTTCCATGTCTGATTGTTTTCTTTGCATTCAATTTCCTCATCCATGGCTTGTGCCCATACATCATACTTAACAGCTTCTTCAAAAGTGAATGGATCATTTATTTGTGAAAAAGGAGAAAAGACTGAGAATGAATTTGTTGTATCAACATTGTAGATGTCACACAAACTTCTTTTGTTCCTTCATAACATACTTTCTAATGTTAGATATGAAGATGTAGAACCACTAAGATTGCTTGCTAGAGTTTGTTGAGCTCTTGGTGTGGACTATGCACTTGCACATCTCACTGGTGTGAATGTTGGAGTAGTTTGAGCTACGATTTGTGTCACAGTTCCAGGAGTGGAAGGGAATAGGCTCTGAATTCTAATTGGTGTTTGAACCACTTCATCCTCCATGTTATCATACCTAGTAGCATCAAGAATTTTGACTGTCCTTTCTATGCTTCCATCGCATGCTTTATTTTCCACAAATTGAATATCATGGTTGATTATAACTTTTCTTTCATTAGGATCATATAATTTGTATGTTTTTGTGTCTTCAAAATACCCAAAAAATATACATGTATGTCCTTTGTTATCTAACTTTCTTCTCATCTCATCTAGAACATGTGCATATGCGACACAACCAAAAAATTTCAAGTGTGCAATATTATGCTTCATACCTGTTCATGATTCTTGAGGAACTTTTTTTTCACACTCTTTGTGAGACACATGTTCATTATGTACACTACATTTTCTACTGCCTCATCCCAATACTCATTAGACAAATGTTTGGCTTCTAACATACTGTGCACCACCTCCATGATGGTGCGATTCTTCTTTTCTGTGACACCATTATGTTGTGGTGTATACCACACAACAAATTTCATATGAATGCCATGAACTTTACAAAAGTTCAGAAATTCTCTCGAAACATATTCACCACCTCTGTTAGTCCTTAGAACCTTGATGTAATAACCAATTTGCTTCTCCACAAGTGATTTGAACTGTTGAAAACAACCAAATGCATCAGACTTATGTTTTAGAAAATAAATCCATGTTTTTCTTGTGAAATTATCAATAAATGTAAGAAAATAGGTGTTTCCTCCTATAGATAGTGTTTGCATTGGTCCACAGATATATGAATGTACAATTTTGAGTGGATCTTTTGCTCTATATGACTTGCTAACTGGAAATAACTCTCTATGCTGCTTTCCAAAGATGCAAGCTTCACATATTCTTTTTGGTTTTTCAATTAATGGAAAAGCTTTCACCATATCCTTTGTATGTAGCATCTTTAGACCTCTAAAATTCAAATTCCCAAATCTGAAATGCCACAGCCAAGAATCATCATGCACTTAAGATTGAAATGATTCCTGCCATTCTGCACCACTGTCTTGTTCTTTCTTGGAACTGAGCACACTTCCTTTTTATTCCTTGGAATAATGTGCACTTACTTTTTCACTTTCTACTTTAAATACAGTGCCAAAGTGCACATATTTTGCTTCATAAAAAACTTGCAATGTTTTTCTCTTCATGGCTGGCTTCAATGTTAAAGGAAACATTCTATTGCTTGTCATCTAAATTCTTCTAATAAGCTGATTGCTTGGATATCTGTTCAAAATCACACAATGATTATCTTCCATGTAAATTCTATACCCTTTTTGTAATAGTTGTCCTATACTCATCAAATTATGTTTTAGGCTAGCAACATAATATACATCAGGAACAAAAATTTTCTCCCCCTGTTTAGTTAAAATTTTAATACTAACGTTACCCAAGATAGTGACTTGGATATTGGTTCCAAGCGTAACTTTAGTTTCGACTCACTTATCCAAACAAGAAAACAATTCTAAGTTTCTTATCATGTGATTATTGCAGTGTGAGTCTAAATAGAATATGTCACATGGACTTTCTTGAGCAACATTGCATTCAACTAGGGAAATTATAGGCATTGCTTCATCGTGCGTCATAAACATAAGGCTTGTGGGAGTACTTGCATTGTTTGATTGATCTTGACCTTGCTTGTTCTGATTATACTGTCTCATCCTGCATTCATATGCATAATGTCCATACTTTTTACAATAATGGAACTAAATCTTTGATTTATGAAATCTATGAACACTTAACTGATTGGTATTTGATTTTGACCTCTACCACCAGTATTTGCAGGACTTCTACTACGTCCTCCTCTTGCAGAACTCCTTTCTCTACCTCTAGAGATAGATCTCCCCATCCCTCTTCTACGGATTATATATGATTGCGCGAAAAATGAATTTTCTAACGACATATTTGATCTATTTAATTTGTGTTGATGATTAATCAGGGAGGCTTGCAACTCATCTAGACTAAATTGAATCACATATTTTTTCTCTTCCAAATTCACAATAAGAGAATCAAATTTAGGAGGAAGACTCCTAAGTACCTTTTCAACAATATTTCTATCTTCTTTGGTTTCTCCATGAGACTTAATCTAATTTATTAGTCCAACAACATGGGTGTAAAAGGATTCTATTGAATCCATGTTTTTCATTGATAGAGTTTTAAAATCTCTTCTAAGAATTTGTAATTTTGATGTCTTGACTTTGTCCATACCTTGATAAGAATTTTTTAATATGTCTCATGCTTCCTTGACTTACTTTGTTGATGCTACTCTTGGGAGTACGCTCTCATGCATGGCTTGATGTATGTAAAACATTGTTTTTCCATCCTTCTTCATTTGAAATTTCAAGGCATCCTTCTCAACTTGTGTGAGGGAATTGTACGTTTCGTGATATGTTGGTTCCACATAGCCATTTTCAACTATTTCCCACACATATTGACCCCAAAATAATGCCTTCATGATCATGGACCATAACTCATAATTTTTACTTGTAAAAGTGGGAGGTTGTAGATTTGAAGTGGAAACCATGATTTAAAATTTCAACAATCACCTTACAACAAAGCTCATGCTCTTGAAACCTACTCTGCTAAACTTGCTCTCATACCAGATCTCATATCTTAGATATAGAGCACATAGACCCACTCTGTGCAGCGTAGCTTCAAAGACTGCACAGTTCAATGTTTTTTCGCTGAGTTCTCAGAATTTACTTCCCAGTTCCAAAACTGCATTGTAGATTGTGTGTTGTTATGATAGCACTAACAAAACAATTTTTGTAATAAAATTAACACTATGCTACTCTTAGCACATAAGATCACATATATATTTTCAGTGCGGATTCAATAACATATAAACCTACTTAATCTTGCACAGATACAAAGAGAAAGTATTTTCAAGATGTTCACATGCAACATAACTCAAAAGTTAAGATCATTCATTTGCACAACTCATAAATATACCAGCACAAAAATTCTTAGTGTATTACCAACTTGGATTTTGCGCACTATTACAAAATACAATACTATGCAGAGCTTCAGCTCCAACAACTTCTGCAAGATTTTAGAAATAGAGCTTGTGCTCTTAGACTTCCCCGACTCTCTTCACAATTGTTGCTACATCTAATTATCAACTATTGTATCGTCTACTTACAGACTCAGAAATTTATAGACGAAGACTGAGACTTTGGGTAGAAGCTAACTGACTAATACATTTAATACGACAACAAATTTTGACTGACTCTATATCATTAATAGGGCTCGAGGAAGATTAAAAAGCAGCTCATTAATAACACTCATGCTTACCGTAACAGACTGAGTCACTATAAAATACTAAGTCAGTGGAGACCTAAAACTCACTAATAATTAATATCTCCTACAAAATTTTACTCTTGGGAGAACCTAGGAAAAATTCCCTATTCGTAAAAGACATTCCCATGGAATGTGAGGAAAAAGAAGGTTTGAAATTGCTAAGAGATCACTATGATTAAGGATTACATCTGTTTAACATCTCCGCATTGAGTAAGAGGGCCTTTTGCTAATCTAACCCAATGTTATGCCATACAAATGAAATGGTATAATCTGAACCATTGAAATGGTCTAACCTAATCTATATGTCGTTATCTCTAATATGGGATTTTTAGTGGGTCTAGAGGGGTCTACAATCTAGTCTAGTATGGGAGAAATGTTTACTCTAGAATATGAAAACTGTTTTCACATAAATAATTTTAAAAAAATATTAAAAAGTATTTACATTAAAAAAATTAAAAGATTAGAAAATATAAAAGAGAATAAAGACACATCAGAGAATAAAATAAATAGAAGAATACAAGTCAATTGGAAATCACACAGTAGACAAAGGATTTACGTGGTAAAATCTTCTAACCTCCAAAGGGAAAAATCCATGGGACAATGGCATAATCATTTCATTATCAGGAACTAGGAGATTACAACAACCATAGGCAACTGGACAACCCAGGAGAGGGCTTGAAGCCCCTTGCTCAATATTTGCCTCTACAGGCTACATATTTAATTCATTTCTCCTTCAGTTACATGAAACTGAATGCAATAAATGTTGTCGTATTCTTACTAAGTGGTTTCAACTAAAAGCCAAGAATAGATATTGTTGGAAACAACCGTGAACCAACTAGACTAATTTGGTCAAATAGTTTACACATTCCAACAATCTTCACCTTGACAACAATTTACCTGATATCATGCCATTGTCCATTCATCACCTTCTTACAAGTTAAAAATAGTTGATATTAGTGCTTTCAAAACTGAAGCACCCATTTCACTATTCCACCTGGATTTATCATGTGAACACTGACAACTCCCTGTAAGTGAAATATCCGATCTTCTCAATGCAAACATATACTTACTTCTAGCATACTATTCATGAGACATACCCTCCTCCTTCCTTATAACCAGGGCACCGTCTTGAGGAAATATTACAATGAAAAATAAAAAGACATTTACCAGTCTCACAAGGCTCATACTGAATCTCATCAGTATACTTCTCTTATCATTTTCCTTGTCTCTATGTATCTTTATTCCCAAGATTTTTTTTACAGCTCGAAGATCCTTCATTACAAACGTCCTGTCCAACTGAGCCAACCCGTTGATATTAACTATGCTTGTGCTTGCTACAAGCATATCGTCAACACTCTAAACACCAAGATAGTGAATACCATAGTTATTCCCACTTCTTGTGAATCTCAACTCACCATGAAGGAATCAACATCTTGTACAATTGGCTATGTGCGCTCTTCAGACCATACAATGAATTCTTGAGCTTGCAAACAAATCCTCTGTTGCGATCCCGAGGACCTTCAACGCTCCACCTCGAACACTTTGTTCGAGACCTTCTCCATAAATAGACGAAGCCAACCAAGTAAGCTCGACACAAGCTCACCTCTAGGCACGTTTCAATGGAGTCCTAGCTCCATCTTAACATGAACATCCCCTTGAGTAAATCCATCCAAGCCGACCAAGTAAACGTTCACTACTCACCTCCAAACTCATTTATAAGGAGTTACAACTAGCCTTTAAGTAGGCTTTATTACATGCGATTACATGGAAATAAAACCACAAGAAACTAACATGACCCCTAACCCACCCCCTATCACCTAAGTCTACATCTAGACTTAACCAGTCGAAAAACAAGGGTACGCAAGCCTAACAAGGTCTTACAACAATATCACCACTTACATATAATTAATTACAACTCCAAAATAAATAATACTTAGTGACTTTACCGT
>JASDQU010738086.1:115894-127049 GCA_032191745.1 Picea mariana | reverse complement strand
CATCCATTTGTGCACCTTATCAATCATGATAAGACAATAATGAGTCATCTATACATTTTTCCAACAATGCATCATATACCAATGAAACCACATCGATCCATCTTCATCATGTATCAATGACAACTCATTGATCCATCTTCATCATATCAATGACAACTCATTGATCCATCTTCATTTATGCATTCTCATCAAGGAAAATACATATTATATTACATCAATCATCAATCATTTGACATCAATCAATCACTTGACATCAATCAATCAAACCATTGGCATCAATGACAACATGATCCAACACCAACAATTCCAGAATTTGTGCCCAAAACTTTGATGCGTCCATGAGATCCTCTAGACAATCTCTCTCTCATAATAGATCTTCAATACATGCTCAAGAGATGCACTTCACAAGAGACCCTTGCCTCTTATTTATACTCTCCAAGTAGCTTCCTTAGAAGCATCTTCTAGGTCACTTGGCCCACATAGCCACTTTGTCCACATAGTCACTTATGTTCAAATTTGCCCATTTTTCCAATTGTCCATGTATCCAATAGCCACTTGACCACTTAACCGTCTCTCCACATTTTAGGGTTAACTACTTTCCATATTTAGAAAGTTTTCCATTTATTTGATTATTTAAATAATCTTCCTTGATTTTGTCACTTCACTTTAATATTTAAAAAATCACTTCACTTTATTTAAATAATATCTTCTTTGTAAGCATTTTGACTTCTTTGACCTTTTGGGGCTTCAAGCCAACATATGGGGGTCCTCCAACTTCGTGAAGGATTTCACCATAAGGGGACCACTTTGGAGTTCATCCATTTGTACTCCTCATCAACCATGATAAGACAAGATATGAAGGAAGAGGATGCAAAAGTCTGGTTGAATCAGAGATTGTAGCAAAAGAGGTTTGCCCTATTCTTCGAAGATGTATGGGGAGAGGGTGGGAAACTGCTGGAGGAATTAGGTGTATCCCTGCTCACCGATCACTCCCACTCCAAAATTATTGTGAGTTCAAGGAATCGCGGAGCACTGCTAGAGATGGGAGTTTCAGAGAATTCTATAATAACAATGGGAGATTTGGTCGAAGAAAAGAGTTGGGATTTGTTTTCTTATCATGCTTTTCCGCATAATAATGGAAGTCTCCCTGCAAACATCGACGAGAAAACGACAAAGCTTGTGTGTGCCAAATGTGGAGGACTTCCCCTTGCAATCAAAGTAATAGCGAGGTCAATGGCAGGCATCACTAATGCACAGGAATGGGAGTTGGCACTCCAGAGCCAACAACATGAAGCTCTTTATGATCGCCTAAGGTGGAGTTACGACGCACTCAGCAAGTACCACGTCAATCTGCAATTGTGCTTTCTCTACTTAGCTGCTGCTTTCCATGAAGACCAAATTATTCACGTCGAGGGGCACTTGATTCCCTTGTGGCTAGGAGAAGGATTGCTTGCAAGAAAGAAGCCGCAAAATCAGCGTGGCCACGAAGACCCACGTCAATCTGCAATTGTGCTTTCTCTACTTAGCTGCTGCTTTCCACGAAGACACAATTTTTAAGGTCGAGGGAGAGATGATTCCGTTGTGGGAAGGAGAAGGGTTGCTTGCAAGAAAGAAGCCGCAATATCAACCTGGCCACGAAGATCCATTGGAGGTCGGAAGAATTTATGTGAAGGTTTTAGCTAATCGGTGTTTGATCGAACCCATTCTCACAGACATCGATGGGCGCGTGGTCAATTTCAGGGTGCACGATGTGATGCGTGGTTTGGGCATACAGATCGCTGAGGTGGAAGAAAACTTCTACTGCCGCATAGATAAGGGTTTGAAGGTGTTCACTCAAAATGAGGGTTCAGGTTGCACTCAGATTTTGCTGACTTCCAACGAATTGAGTTCGCTCCCTCAATCATGGACAGCTCCAAAAATCTGTGCATTGTTGATGGCGGGAAACCCATTAACATAAATTCCAAGAAAGGTAATTGGGAGTATGATTTCTCTCAAGGTTCTTGATTTGAGTGACACGTTAGTACAGTCATTTCCAGAGAGTGTGGGGTGTTTAAAAAAACTAGTATGCCTCAAATTAGTAGGCGTGCCCATCAAAAGGCTACCTGCATCTGTCACAACTCTTGCAAACCTCCAAATCCTTCATCTTGATAGATCAAGCATCACAGAATTACCATCTGACATGGATAGGTTGAGATGCCTAAGGTATCTGAGCATGTATGGGTGTTATGATTTGCAATATTTGCCTTGTAGCATCTTAGGACTTACCTCT
Organism: Picea mariana; assembly: GCA_032191745.1. NCBI lineage: Eukaryota > Viridiplantae > Streptophyta > Pinopsida > Pinales > Pinaceae > Picea > Picea mariana. Next base: position 124,780 of record JASDQU010738086.1, on the reverse strand, counting down.
TTGCAGGTGTTAACATGAGTTACTGCAGTAAGGTGTGGGATAAAAAGAGGAGACGGAAAAAAATGGCTTCGATTACTAATTTGAGTACTTTAACACAACTAAAAGTGTTACGTGTACAAAACAACGGAGAAACAATTAGTGGAGGGACATTCGGGAGCATGTTTCAAATGGAGACACTCCAGCTGCAGCTTACAATGATGACAGATTTCCCTGAAGACATATTCAACATGTCAAAGTTGAGAAGGTTCACTTTAGAGTGATCGCACGTGGTTAAAATGGAAAGTAAGTTCTCTAAATTTCATAATTTGACTCATTTTCAATTGTGGAGTTGCTCTACGTTGGAGGACCTTCCCGATTTGCATAAGCTTAGTAGTTTGAAGCACCTGGTTATTTATAATTGTCCAAAGTTAAAGAAATTTCTGACGGGATTCAATGAGTTGGGGGGCATTTCCTTCATTGGAAATGTTTTCACTAGTTTATTTAGATGAACTAGAGGAATTGTTGCCAATAAAAGAGGGTGCAATGCGTATGCTCAAAATATTCACTCTGATGGAATGTGAAGTATTACACTTGTTACCAGAGAGTTATTTGAATCTTAAAACACTCCAAAAAATAAGAGTGTATGGTTATCCAATGGTATCGGAGAATTTACAAAGAATCAAGATAGTTAACACAAAAGTAGAAGTGGTAACAATGTCTATTGCGGATACACGAGAAATTGTAGAAAAGTATTTGCAAGTGAGAGATTTCAAAGAAAGTTGGAGCTATGGTGAATTTTGGTGTAATGAGCTTTGGCTTTTTCTAAACTAGGTTTCTACATCTTTATGATTAATATTTTCATAATCAAGATTTGTAATTTGTATTCATCATCAACATTTATTTATCATGAAGGGGAAAAAAGAGAGTAAATTAGCAAATTGTCTTTGATGGTGCAAATCATAGGATGTATTGTGCATTTTGTAAGTTTGAACATAAACATAGTGTGGTGAACAATAATTGAAAGCATTTATATCATTTCAATCATTTTTTTCTATTATTTAATAACATTACACCATAAAATCTCCTTTTGTGTAGAACTTCTTAATCTTTGGAGACAATCATCACACGTTAGTGGCTCACATAAGATAAAATAATATACTAATCTCTAAAAAAACATGCAAAAAAGTATACGAAACATCAAGTGAAGTTATATGCTTGAAAGTGTACAATGCAATAACTTTTAGGATTTGAAAAAAGTAGCTAGAGTCACAGGGCACACTATTTACTTTTTGCATTAACCCACAATTCATACTTCAATAAGAAAAAAAACAAGGACATAAATGGAAAATCTAAAAGGAATCAACAAGGTCTTTAAGTGTCATCTCTATATTCATGAGATTACCTTGATCTTAAAAATTCTACAATCACATAAATGCACTACTTTGCAAGTGAAAAACAATATTAAGAATTGCTTTCATTTTTACCAGTGTACCATGATCTTAAAATTGTACCATCACATACATGCACTATTCTACAACTAAAAATAATATTAAGAATTACTTTCATCTTAAGGTAAGTTACATCTTACAAGGGGATCTCATACACTAATTTGGTTGACCTTGATCTTAAAATTAGATTATTATTATTATTATTATTATAAAAAGCATCTTAGGATCTAATAATAAATGTGTATATATTGCAACCCATAACCAAGGCTTAGCAATACATTAATCAATTACTAACCCATAAATAAAGGGAAACTAAAATTAAATCCTAACAAAGCTTAGAGTTTTGTCCCATTTATATTTTATATGCCTATATCAATAAATAATATCTCAAAGCTCAATAACCTAATAGTTATATATAAATGATGCATATATAAAATATGGATATATCATATTTAAGAGCCTTAAAAATCAATAACCTAATAGTTAATAGTTATATATTAATGATTTACATATAAAATATGGATATATCATATTCAAGAGCACTTGAGTTTGATTCCATGCATTTTCAAATTGGCATAGAAAGGGTAGAGTTGTTTGTTTTGATATGTCCCGAGGGAACACATTTGCATTTTACACAATGTATACCGCAAACTCTTAAACATCGGCCATGCATAGATGTTGCTTTGCATATTCCTTTGAAAGTGCCTTGCAATCTACATTGATCAATCCATACAAGAAGAACAAGTGATTCCAAATATAAGAATTGAATTCATATGAAAAATGTTAAATCAACAATAATAAACAATAGTTGTTGAAGATGAGCCTTGATTTCACAAGGAAAATTTAACCAACAACAAATAATGGCTATAATGAGCCTTGAATTCACAAGAGTATGTTAACAAAAAGTACACCATTGACAATAATTGTAGTAGCAACAACACAGAAAAGGGGAATCCAATGTGATTAGTTCAAGATAAATAAAGTTGGGTATGTAAAGCCTATCCATGAATATAACTCCTTATATGAATGAATTATTTCCATTTGATAATTTAAACATAAACACTAGTAGATATATACTCAATTCAACCATTGTTGAAGCCCCAATTTGAAAAAATTCCACATCTATTTGTTCAATCAATCAATCAACATTGAGGTAATCTAGAAGGGAATTTTAGGGCAGGGGCACAAAGTTGGTTCACAAAATTGTTGCAACATGAATGCATGGTCATTTTGAATTTCAAGAATGCACACATGCTCTAGGAATGCACACACATTCCTATTTGAATAGATTTATCCCTTGCCTAACCTCCATGCGCTCACCATGCCCGCCTGCATGTTGATTCGACATCAAATTTACTCTATAAGTGAAAAAAAGTGCACATACATTATGAACACATGCACATTTTTAAAATTGCACAAAAATTATTAATGCATGTGTGTTCCTCTGTCCAAAAAAATTTGAAAAACACCAACCATTTTCTATTCATTTTCTCCTACTCATGGTGTTTTTATCTCCATCCTTTCTCCAAGCTATGTGCACATTTTCTTACCAATTCGACCCATAATTGACGAGGAAAGACATGAGAGAGTTTGGCACCATTGGCACTTGACCTTTTCGATAGAGGAGTTCTTGTTTGGAGGTAGGTTTTATTGCAAATTTCATTTTTATATTTGCTAAATTATACAAATTTAAATAGTTTCTAAATTTTGTTTGTTATTGTTAAATAATTGTAGTGTTTATCCCGTTAGAATGGAGAAAAACCTCACTTTGAACCCAACCACCCCCACAAGGCCCATACATGAAAATTAATCAATTTTAAGATGAAATTAGAAACCTAATTGGTGAGATTAGGAATACTAGAAATCCATCTCATCTTTCTTAGGCCACTTTGCTCTACAACATTGTTGCTTCTATTGGCCATGCTCATGGCCAATTATCTAATATCTATGAATATAGAGGTTTAGGATGACATAATACTATTCAACCAACATCAATAAGGAAGAGATGAAATATTTGTGTATTACCAAAGAGATGATTTTCCAACTGTTTATTGAACCTAAAACCAACCACCCCCCTGATCCAAGAAAGAAGCATCTTTGCATTGGACTAGTGCATATTCCAACCATTCAATGATAACTAGATGGATAGTTGGTTTATGGTATTTGACAAACCTCCATGCAATAACAAGGAGGTTCCATTGTCTTTTCTACGTAAATTATGGGGTGATTTTATTATGGGATGCAATGTCATTTATTTTGATATTGGTGAATTCCAAGAGGTTGGTTTTGGCTTTTCTTAGTATCGAGAAAGGGCCAAGCATAACCCATTGATACGATCACCCCTTCCTAGGTGTATGCCTACCCCATTCTCCCCACTGTAATGTCCCCATTTTTAGATTCACTTATGTTACAGTTTGGGATGCCTGTGAGAGTAGCGAGTTGGGGGTGATAGTGAGCTCAGGAGGTATTGAGGAGTTGTATGGGGTGTGACTTACATTATTCATCATATTTCATCGTCAAGATCCATTCTGGACAACTTGTCTTTGGTTTCGTTGCATTCCAACGATTTATGTAATTTTGAGTTATTATTGAGCATATTTTAATTAAATTCACTAAGGAGGTCATTTTGGACATAATATTTGAAGAAACACCTTAGTGTAATAGTTCATTGGAATCGGGAGGAAAAACTCAAAAAGATAAGATGATGAAAAGTGACTTCTAGTGGTCGAAGAAGCCATAAGGGAAAATTAATCTCTTGTTAGAGGAAAAAAGATTAATTAGTTAATAAAGTGATTTTATGAAGAAACATTAAAAGTGAATTAAAAGTCACTTAGAGAAAAAGGTAAACATGGGTATAAAAGAGAGATGGGGGCTTCTGTTCTCTCATTATGTTGATTGATATTTTTTATGTCTGGCTTCTTAGCTAGAGAGCCCATGGTACTTGGGGGTTTTGAGGGTTTTGACTGAACAAACCCTAGAGATCAACAAGGAGGTGAAAGATCCCTCTGTTCCTAGTCCAAGCTTAGCCAAGGAGGTGAAATATTCCTCCCTCACCATTCTACTTCAATTTCAGATCAGTTTTAGAATCAAGTTGAGGAAGCAAGGTGTAGTTTGTGATTTTCTCTGCAGAATAGGGGCACATTGTCTAGGGAAGAAGAGCTCGTTGGGGACTGAGGACATCGGATATATAGGATATCTCACTTCAGAGGTTTTTTTCATCACCAGGGTGCCCTTTCTAATCAGTGTTGGAAGAGTATGGTCTCCATATTTATTTATTTTCATAGCTGAAAAAATTTCATGAAGGAGGGCGTATTGGGGGTTTGACATCCAATGATTTGTGAACATATTTGTCATCTACAACTAGGGGATCTTCACATATGAGTTATCCATCATCATACCTACAAGTTGCAACCATTTCATGAAGATTTTACATTAGATTTACTATGCATATTTCAGCAGGGCGTAAGCAACAAGGAGGGCACATTTCTGGGTATGGAATTTGTAGATTTTGCATGATATAACATCTCTTTTGGGAATCCATCATTAGGGGATATAAAAGGAGGATCATTGACACTATTTCCTTTCCTTTTGGAGCCATTATAGGCCAATATAGTGGTTGTTGTATTACTTATATCAGAGATGGAAATTACTGTGTGTTGGAAAGCCAAGTGCATATTAAATAAAGCAAGGATTTGAGGTATTATCTTATGGTGTTTAATAGATATTAGTTTTTGATTTATTTGGTTATTATTGGATGTGTTTTCTTTATATATTACATGAAGAAATATGGGCCAAAATACATCAGAAAATACACTTAAATGAATGCTACAACAGTTGTACACAAAGTGTTTGACAAAACACTTCAACTAGCCAACTGCAAATAAACATAACAACAAACACAAATTCATAACAACCACTCATTGGGAAGGGTTTTAGGTGTTTCATGTGATGTGTTTGACATAAAATTGATCCATTAAACTTGAGTTAATTGGGACAAAAAGTATTGAAGTGATTTCAAGGGAGTTGGGAGCTTGTATGCCAAGTGTTTGACGAAATTCCTCAACCACATAGATCTGATTTTTATATCAAATTTGGTTGAGAACATTACAGTGGTATCAGAGAGAATTTTCTTTTCCAGCGTGTGATCAAATATTGATGATCGGGAGGAGTGGCCATGGGGGATACCCTGTATCATGTATTCTTGAAGGAGAAATGGCTATGGTAGAGGATATTGTATATTGTGATATGGAATACCAAGTTCTTAGTGTTACATTTAGGGCTCAGGTAATATTCCAATAGTTTGTATCCATTAAAAATCCTAGGTGGAGTAAAGTTGATATTGCAGTGTGGGCCAAGCAGATTGCATAAGTCAATTATTGGAGTAGAAGAGAAGAGGAAAGCATAGCCAAAACAATCAGGAAAGTGGATACATCACCACATGCTAGTGGAATGAGGGGAGCACAGATTGAGCCTACAACCATTAGGAGCAGGGAACTTTGCTACAGTTGCAAAGAGGGTATGGGGGTAAAGAAGCTTACCGTCCTTGATATTTCTCTTTAAATAAAGAGGCTTATGCTCATCCTTACACACCTATATCATTTAGTCCACATCAAGCAAAGTTCCTCCACCCTATATCATTTATTCCACTAATGAATTATATACGAAACTTCCACGTGTTATTTATTCCAACCATGACATGAGAGAAAAAGAAAATTCTTCATATTTCATCTTTATTCCAATCGTGATTGGTGAGGTTAGAAAATGCCATGAAAATTTTCCATGCACCAACACCACTATAAATAGTCTGCAATATTTTCACTAGTTTATTTAGAGGAACTAGAGGAGTTGTTAATAAAAAGAGGGCGCAATGCCTATTCTCAAAGTATTTACTATGATGAGATGTGAAGCATTACAAATATTAACAGAGAGTTATTTGAATCTCAAAGCACTCCGAAAAAATAAGAGTGTATGGTTGTTCAATGGTATTAGAAAATTTACAAAGAGTGAAGCTAGTGGACACAAAAATAGAAGTGATAACAATGTGTGCTAAATATACACAAGAAATCATAGAGAAGTATTGGGAAGTGATAGATCTCAAAGAAGGATGGAGCTATGGTGATTTTTGTTGCAATTAGCTTTGGTTTTTCCTAGATGAGCTTTATAGAACTTTATGATTAATATTTCCAAAATCAAGATTTGTAATTTATGTTCATGATCAACAATTGCATATCATGAAAACAAAAAGTAAACTAGCAAATTGTCTTTGATGGTGCAAAACATAGGATGTATTGTGCATTTTGTATGTTTGAACATAAACACAACATGGTAAGAAATAATTGAAAACATTAAAATCATTTCAATCACTTTTTTTTCTATTATTTAGTAATATTAGACCACAAAATCTTCTTTTGTACAGAACTTGCTTGACCTTTGCACACAATCATCACACTTTAGTGGTTCACATTGTGCAAAAAAAGCAAGACACTAATCCCTAGAAAATAAGCAAAGCATACATGGAACATAAGGTGGAGTTATATGCTTAAAAGTGCATGTGCAATAATTTTGAGGACTTGAAAAAAATTGCTTGAATCAAAAGACACACAATTTATTTTTTGCATTAACACACAATTCATACCACACAAACATGACATTTACATTTTGCATTAACCCACAATTCATACTTCAAGAAGAAGAAAACGGGGATAGAAATGACAAATCTGAAAGGAAACAACAAGGTTCTTGTAAGTGGCATCTATATATTGACCAACTTACCATGATCTTAAAAATTGTAAAATCACATAAAGCCACTACTCTACAAGTGGAAAATAATATTAAGAATTGCTTTCATCTTAATTTAATAGGGATGTATAAAAAGCATCCTTGGTTGTAATGTACAATGTGTATATATTGCAACACACAACCAAGACATATCAATACTCTAATCAATTAATAACCCATAAATGAAGGGAAACTAAAATTGAATCCTAACAAAGCTTAGAGTTGCATTCTTTTTATATTTTATATGCTTATACCAATAAATAATGTCTCAAATCTCAATAACCTAATAGTTATATATTAATGATGCATATATAAAAAAATATGGTTATATCATATTTAAGAACATTTGAGTTTGTTTCCATGCTTTTTCCAATTAGCATAGCAAGGGTATAGTTGTGTGTTTCCATGACCTAGGGGGAACACACTCATATTTTGCACAATGTGTACCACGAACTCTTAAACATCGATCATGCATAGATGATTTTTTCCATTTTCCTTTGCATGTCACATTGTAATATGCATCAAGAAATCCAAATGAAAACAAGAATAGGTGACGTCAACGATAAGCATTGAATTCATATGAAAAAAGTTAAATCAATAATAACAAACAAAAGTTGTTGAAGATGAGCTTTAAATTCACACTGAAAATTTAAGAAACAACAAATTTTGGCTAGGATAAAATGAGATTTGAAATCACAAGAAGATGTTAACAACAAGAACATTGTTGTCAACAAGTGCAGTAATAACAACCCATAAAAGGGGGATCCAATGTGATGAGTTCAAGATGTATGAAACTATGCCTACAAAGTCTATTCATGAATATAACTCCTTATATGAATGAATTGTGCCCATGTATCAACTTAAACTTAAACTCAAACTCTAGTAGATACATACTCTCTATGAATGCACACACATTCCTATTTGAATAGCTTTGACCCTTGTTGAACCTCCATGCACTCACCATGCATGCCTCCATGTTGACTCCCACATAGATTTTACTCCAAGTAAAAAAATGCACACTTATTATGCACTCACCATGCTTGCCTCCATGTTGACTTTCACATAGATTTTACTCCAAGTGAAAAAATGCACACTTGTTAGGAATCCATGCACATTTTAAAAATCGTACAATTGTGATTAACACAAAAAAACACACACTTGTTAGTAATCCATGCACATTTTTAAAAGCGTGCACACATGATTAACACACATGCATTCCCCTTTCTATTTATTGTATCCTACCCATGTCATTTTCTCCATATTTTATCCAACCCAAGCACACATTTTCTTGCCAATTCAACCCATAATTGATGAGGAAAAATACGATAGAGGTTGGCACCATTGGCACTCAACCTTTCTTATAGAGAAGTTCTCATTTCAACGTAGTTTTTATTGTAAATTTTATTTTTATATTTGTTAAATTATACAAATTTAAATAGTTTGTAAAATTAATTTGTTATTGTTATTTATTGTATTAGAATGAAGAAAAAACCAACTACCCTAACTAGATCCATACACAAAAATTAATCAATTTTTAGATAAAATTATAAACGTAATTTAGGAGCTTACCAATACTACTAGAGAGTCATATTGTCTTTCATAAAATACTTCACTCGACACCATCATTGCTTCTATGTACCTTTTCTATGGTCACTTATCCTATATATATATATATATATAG
>JASDQU010738086.1:92364-108304 GCA_032191745.1 Picea mariana | reverse complement strand
GGTAACCATAAAGAATAAGTACCCCTTACCCAGAATCGATGACCTGTTCGATCTATTGGGAGGTGCTTCCATCTTCTCAAAGATTGACTTGAGATGTAGATACCATCAAGTCCGAATCAAGGGTGAATACATCCACAAAACTGCCTTCGGGACGAGATATGGTCACTATGAGTTTGTGGTAGTACCATTTGGATTAACCAATGCCCCTTCCACTTTCATGTGCTTGATGAACAATGTGCTCAGCAAATTCCTAGACAAATTTGTACTGGTTTTTATTGACGATATATTAATTTACTCCAAGAATAGAGAGGAACATGAGGAACATCTTAGACTTGTGCTTCAAGTTCTAAGAGAACATTAGCTCTATGCCAAATTTAGCAAGTGCGACTTTTTCCAAAATCAAATACATTACTTGGGCCATTTCATATCTGAAGAAGGAGTAGCAGTAGACCCTAACAAGATCAGGTCTATCATGGAATGGCCTACCCCAAAGGACGTTTTAGATATCATATCATTTATAGGCTTAGCAAGATACTATAGGAGATTTATAAAAGGATTCTCCAAGATTGGTTGTCCAATCATTTCCCTCCAGAAGAAGGGAGCTAAACTCACGTGGACACAAGAATGTGAAGAAAGATTTCAATCCCTAAAACATATACTAACCCACACACCCATGTTGAAGATCGCCAATCCCGAAGCTGACTTCCTTGTGTGCATAGATTCCTGCAAGAAAGGGCTCGGAGGAGTCCTTATGCAAGGAGGAAGTGTAGTCTACTATGAATCCCAAAAATTGAATGAGCATGAAGTCAACTATGTGACCCATGATCTAGAACTAGCCGCCATAGTGCACGTCTTAAAAATGTGGAGGCATTACCTCCTGGGAAGGAAATTTGTACTTATGACAGACCACTGTGGATTGTGATATCTATTTGACCAACCAAAACTCAATGCTAGACAAGCTAGGTGGATGGCCCTTATTAGTGAGTTTGATTTCGAAATCAAACACATCAAGGAAAAGGAAAATAAGGTGGCCGATGCCCTTAGCAGAAGTATGAAAACAATTCACTTGACAGTGGTGAGCACCTGCGAGACGAATATCAAGGAAAGAGTCAGGAATGCACAAGAAACAGACACATTCTTCCAGACCGTGACCTCGTACCTAGAGCAAGAACCCACAGGGATAAAGTATGAAAGATACCGGAGGATAGATGGAGGTCTGCTAACTTACAAAAACAAATTGTATATTCCANGAGGTTCATAATGGATGAACTACATAAAAGACCATATACTGGTCATCCAGGATACCAGAAGATGATCACAGCCACCAGGAAACAATTCTATTGGCCTGGATTGAAGAAAGACATAGCTGAGTACTTAGCCAAATGCATAGAATGCCAACAACTTAAAGCAGAACACCGAAACCCAACAAGATTATTACAACCTCTACCAATCCTAGAATGGAAATGGGAGACCATCTCCATGGATTTCATCACTGGATTACCAACATCGACTAAACAAAATGACACCATCATGGTAGTGGTGGATAAACTGAGCAAGCCTGCTCATTTTATCCTCGTCAAGTCGACTTGCAAGGCAATAGGTGTCGCCAACATATTCATGAAGGAGATATTCAGACTACATGGTATGCCTAAAGAGATCGTGTCTGACAGAGACATGAAATTTGCTTCCAACTTTTGGAAATCCTTGATGGTTGGTCTGGAGACCAAATTACCGTTTAGCACAGCCTATCATCCTCAAACCGATGGACAGATGGAAAGAGTGAACCAAATATTATAGGAAATGCTAAGGATGCATGTAATGCATCAACCCAAAAAGTGGGAATATTTCCTTCCACTGGTGGAATTCGCCTACAACAATGGCTACCAAGAATCCTTGAAGATGAGCCCTTTCAAAGTCCTCTATGGTAGACCGTGCAACACTCCATTCAGTTGGAGTAATCCCGTAAACAGAATTACTACATGTTGAAAGAAATGGAACAACAAGTGACTCAGATAAAACAAAATCTAAAGGTCGCTCAGAACAGACAGAAAAGTTACGCTGACCGAAAAAGAACTCCAAGAGAATTCAATACGAGAGACCACGTATATCTCAGAGTTAGGCCCAGGAAGAGTTCCCTGAGGATGGGATCTTGTGCCAAGTTGGCACCTCGATATTGTGGACCCTTTGAAGTTCTAGATAGAGTGGGACCTGTAGCCTATAGACTAGCATTTCCTCCCACAGTAAAAGCACACAACGTTTTTCATGTTTCATTATTGAAGAAATATGTACATGATTCTAATCATATAATTGACTGGTCTATGATTCAGGTGGAACTAGAGGGAGAATTCCTGCCAGAACCTTAATGCATATTGGAAAGAAAGGAAACCCCACTCAGGAATCGAACCATTGCATAGGCCAGTGGAAACATTTTGGCCCAGATGAGGCTACGTGGGAAATGGATGATGCCATGAAGCAGGCATATCCGATTTTGTTTACTTCTGTACATACATGTCATATTGATAGATAGAACATCGAGGACAATGTTCCTTTAAGGGGGAGGGAATTGTAACACCCTATTTCCCCCAGTCTGTAAAAATAACTATATTGGCCAAGAACTATGGCAAACTCAAAGATGTGAATGTTTGATTTGACAGACCTTTGCATAAAAGGTCGATGAATGTCAATTATGTTATCAATATGTGTTGCATGACTGTTGGGAGAGGGATGTGCTAAAAGAGACCACGATGGCTAATGAGAGGTGGTGGAAGGGACCTGGAATGGTTGTGTTAACTTCCACCGAGCCAGTACCGTACTGGTGTATACTTGCTCAAAAACCAAAGCAGCTCTTTGATCCTGGAATGGATTTCCCTTCAGATTGGTAGGTGGGGAGGCTCCTCAAGAGTTAATGAGGGGATGGGGGTGAACCACCCATGTGTAACAACCCTCATACCTAACCACAGGTGGTGAAATTCGCGCCACACGCAACCTTGCAAACAAAATTGGCAAGAGAGGAAATGTGGTAAGGGGATAAGACCGTGCGCGATGGGGATCGCGGAAGAGAATTGGGGAAAACCCTGGAAACACAGGGAGTTCTGAATATCAAGAGAAGGAGAGTAACCTTCGTCCTGGATTATTTTTATGTATCAGGAGAAGGAGAGTAACCTTCATCCTTGACTTTCGTTGAGCTAGAAGTAGGAGACTGAACCTCAAAGTATCGTGGTCTAGCTTAGGGGTGGCTAGTGGTAAATCCGGTTGGAGTCACTGAGCCTATGGTTGGGTGGAAACGAGCACCCCTCTCAGCAGTTGCATCATGCTTGGTAGATCTGATAAGTGTTTTATACCTTGTATTTCGAACTGAATATAATGAATAAATGCTTATGTTTATATGCCCATAATAATTTATGTGTAGAATGATTGCCTAGTGTTTTAGACTTGAAATAATGGATGCATGTGTATACTTACATGCCATAGTCGGTTTCTGTACAAAGGATTAAGTTTGGGGCATGAGTTTTCTCGACTGAGAATTGTCTTGTTTGATTGACTCTCGTAATGTTCTGGGAAGGCTCCTCGAGAGTACTCTTCCCCGGGGATTACCCCATAAACCTTGGAACCATGTCGAACCTTTACCCAGAGACTCTACTAAGATTAGGGATGATTTCCCAAGAACCGTCTGAAGGATTCACGCAATCTGGACCTGGAAACCTTATGCAATAAAGAGTAGCTCTCTAAGGTCTCGGAGTCATGGGGGTTTGAAGCCCCGAGAGTTTGAATTTCGTGATTCAAGCTCAAAAGGGATAGCGAGTCCAATTATAGAAAGAGAGAATACCCTATCATTTGGTAGACGAACGGTCAGAATCCCTTCGGAAATACTCCAGATCTGTCATGACCGATGGATCTAGAGAAGGAGCGTAAGCGTTAACACCTTGACCCTTTTCAGCCTTCGCAAGTAGCGAGGGGATCTAGGGCCGTAGATCCAAGGATCTGACGGAGCTCTATTGACCGTCGATCTTATCCTTTGCACCGGCAGGAGGGAAACATTTCGGTGACTCATGACTTGGGGTGGTCAAGGGTAGGATTGGTCAAGCGTAGGATTGCACGAAATCACAATTCGTGAGATCGTGACGTGATCGTGGTCATTGGATCCAGTCCACGGGAGAACCGTGGGATCAGAACTTTCGTGGTTATCGCCTATCGGGGGTTCGGAACTTGAGAGAGTTTCTTTTCGACTGTAGAAGTCGTGAAGTGCCGAGTGTTGAGGGCTCGTGCAAACACGTGGCCCATCCGTAAGTGGGGACCACGTGGTTGACAGGTGTCGTAAAAACAAGCGCCTAGAGGAAGGTGGAAGAGGATGACCAGTGGTGGACACTTGTCGCCTGGGAAAGAGTCAACCCATTGTTGACTTATTGTGGCTCAAAGTTTCACAGGATGAAGAAGTTGCACCTTGATCGCTAAGGCCACGAAACATCGAGAGCCGAGGTCACATGCGATGGGCAGCGACAACATAGCTCGTGAGCAGAGTACAACAGAGGAGACAAGTGGCGTGTGCGCGTCACTTTGGCAGAGTCCACGTAACGTTGACCTCTCACGTCTTGGGGATTCGCAAAGGAGGAGCACGAGGGCTCAACACCTCAACTAGTGAAATAACGAGTGGTGCTAGTGTTTGGCCTAGCCTATGGTTACATGTAGCAGGTGCTAGTGAGGAGGGAGCCATACCCGTATCGTATCTCAAGTATTGGTGTTTGGAGAAAGGGGAGTCGAGAGTCTTGACTCCCAACTCGCGAGTTGCGAAAGGCGCTTGCGCTAAGGCCAAGTTGTGGTTGTTTGGAGGAGGATAAGGGAAGGGAGGGTCTGCGCTAAACCCCATAGAAGTCTCGGAGATTCTGTCCCTTGAAGAAAAAGGATGAAAAATCTAGGTTGCCGTAGTGGGTGTTTGACATACATTTTTTCCCTTGATTGGTAAATGGATTGATTGGATGGTTGGGAATTGTGAAAGGGTAATAATTGGGGATGATCCTTTGGTTAAGGGTGGTGGTTTATATACACTTCCTAAGGAGGTGATAGAGTCTCTCTAGGCACAACGACATATTTTTTCACCCGATGAGGCTAAAAATCCTTTAACATCCTCTATGTGGTCTCAGGGTTATAAAACTATCATCATGATAGGTTTTGAAGGTGGTGCAACAACTTTCATGTAACTCTTTTGGAGGTAAGTTGCAGCAGAATCATATCCGACTCAACAATGAGGATGTTAAGTTTTGATATATTATTAGGTTTCTTTTCAATTTACTAGATAACCATAGCATAGGTAGGATCACTGAGAGAAACACAATCACAAGATGCAAAACATTTATCCTGGGAAACCCCCAGGGGGAAGAAAACCCAACAAAACTTCCTTAATATAGATAGCCAATACAATGCCATGACAATAAACCAAAACACTAGAGACTATCCAACACTGATTAATGCACCTCTCTCTTCCTTCTTCTCCCAAATGCAACTCTCCAAACTTGTGCACTTGATGAGTGAATGAGTGAGTGAACAAATGAGGCACTAGTCTCATTTATTTATACTAGTTGGCAGGCGCTAGAAAGGTGCCTCTTCACTGGGCATGGCTGACTTCTCTTCTTAGTGGTTAAAACCACTTTAATTAGGCCTCGAGGCCGAATTCTTAATTAGCATAGTATATTTAGGGTTTGACCAATACAGAAAAGGGGATTTGGTCATTTACAATGACATACATGATCAATCCACAAAAGGGGATTGATCTAATTAAAATGACTCAATAATAAATAGAATAATCTTTGAATTTACAATATTTCAACACTCCCCCTTAACAAGAAGGGTATTCAAAAACATCATCATGAGAGAGAGGGTAGAAACATCAACAACATCTAGAAAAATGACTGGCATATCTATAAACCATCATAAGTTTTTCTCATCATCAATATCATCATCCACAACAAGGAGATGGAATGACATCATCTGCATCTGCATCAACATGGATTATTATAACACTAATACATCATCATCATCAATAACATCAACAATAATAACATCATCATCACAACACAAAGGCTAGAGAAACAACATCATCACAACACGAAGGCTAGAGCAACAACATCATCACATCAAGAAGGTTGGAGAAACAACATCATCAACATGGAGCAACAGAATGAGGAAGGTGTTACAACATTTTGTGGTACTCTGACCGTCCCTAAGGAGATTTCCAGGAATCATAAGATTCCCTAGGATATAAAATCCTAACGGAGATACCATGTTGTACTTTGATAGACCATCCTTATCAGACCTTCGGGATCTTCCCAGGAATCATAAGATTCCCTAGGATTATAAAAATCCTAACAAAGCTACCACTACTAACCATAGCTAGAATATACATGCACAGGTACTCTGACAAACCGTCCTTACTGGACCTTCGGGATCTATCTAGGGATGATCATACCCTATGATATAAAATCCTAACTGAGCTACCTTCTATTGGCCGTCACGATACCATAGTATCATCAACATCACTCCCTCTTTCGAGGGAGGTCCTTTCGGACTATACCAAGCTTGTCTCAAAAGTTCTCAAACTTTACATGAGACAGAGGCTTGGGCAACACATCTACAACCTGCTCATCTGTGTTAACATATTGGAGCTTTATGTCTCCTCTCTGCACCATATCACAGATGTAGTGATACCGGATTTCTATGTGTTTCAATTTATCATGGAAGATATGGTTCTCTTTCTTCTTTATGTAGCTCTGGTTATCACATAGAATCATGGTTTCTTCCATCTCTAGATCAAATAGACTTGTCAACAACTTTTGTAGCCATATGGCTTCACAATTGGTGGAACATGCAGCAATGTATTCCTCTTCTGCTATGCTGAGAGAAATACTAGATTGCTTCCTACTCTGCCATGAAGTCATGGTTGACCCCAGACTGAAACAACATCTGGAAGTGTTCTTTCTATTAGAAACACTTCCAACCCAATTTGAATCGGTATAACCAATCAGTCCAAAGTCTTGATCTCCATTGTAGAAGAGACCAAAGTACAACGTATGTTTAGGGTATCTCATCACATGTTTTGCATCAACAAGGTGAACATGTCTAGTCTCTACCTGATATTGACTCAAGGTGTTCACAACAAAACATATATCTGGCCCAGTGTTCATCAGATACATCAACGATCCAATGATTTGTCTGTGTAGCGTAGCATTAATAAATTCCGACGAAGTATCAACCAAGAGCTTCAACTTTGTTTCCATGGGTGTATTCATGGATTTACACTCCAACATATCAAACCTATTCAATATTTCAACTACATACTTCCCTTGGTTAAGGAAGATCTTCTCTGGGCTCTTCCAAACATCAATACCTAAGAAATAGTGCATTAGGCCTAGGTCTTGCATCTCAAATTCTGCAACAAGCTTCTTCTTTCAATTAGTGATGATATTTTCTTCCCCAGTTAAGAATAAGTCATCTACATACAACAACAATATAATAGGCTCATCATTCATAACCTTGAAGTAAAGGTTAGAGTCAACTTTACTCTTGGTAAATCCCAAGCTCGTCAGGAAACTATCAAGTCTTCCATACCAAACTCTAGGAGATTTCTTCAATCCATACAGAGCCTTCTTCAACTTCCAGACACGTGTCTTTCTATCTTCAACCTCAAACCCTTGAGGTTGTTATATGCACACTTCTTCTTCAATGACACCATTTAAGAAGGTTGTTTTCACATCCATCTGGTGTAACTTCCACTTCATCTTAGCTGCAAGGGCTATGTTGGTTCTGATTGAAGTGTATCTGGCTACATGAGCAACCATTTCTTCATAATCAATGCCTTCCTTTTGAGAAAAGCCACGAGCTACAAACCTTGCTTTATATTTCGCAATACTTCCATCAACAACATGTTTGATCTTGTATAGCCATTTGGAAGATACCACATCCTTCCTCTTTGGTCTAGGAACTATTTCCCATAAATCATTCTTTATAATGGATTGGTATTCTTTTGTCATGTCATCTTCCGATTCTTTCTTCTGAATGGATTCTTCAAATAAAGTAGGCTCCTTCTCTATGAGATCACACATCAAAGCCATAAAACTGGAGAATGGCTTAGGTTTCTTAACTTGTCTCATGGTTCCTTCGGGGGCACCATACTTCTCTCCATCTTGAATAAGTTCCCTTGCCCAAGCTGGCTTTCTCTTGTGAGAGATCATCATCTTGGGAGGTTCTTGAGATTCTATCATGTCATGGTAATCATGAATCTCATCATCAGGGGAAACTGTGACTTCCCTCACTAGTTCTGCAACTCGGGGAGCTACAGATTCTTCTTCATATACTTCTTCAAGCTGGCATCTCCTTAATTTATTGAGTGTTGCATCTTCATCAAAGGCTACATCTCTGCTGATCTCAACATGATGGTAACCAGGTATGTAAATTCTGAAGGCCTTGGAGACTTCACAATATCCAACAAATATTCCCTTCTTTCCTGAAGGGTCCAGCTTGATTCTCTTTTCTTTCGAAATGTGTACAAATGCTTGACAACCAAATATTTTGATATGGCTTACTTCTGGCTTCTTTTCAGAGAACATCTCTTCAGGGGTTTTGAACCCAATTGCACTATGGGATAATATTTTTTGTACACACACTGTTGTTCTTACTACTTCTACCCATAAGTGCATTGGAAGATATCGATCATGGATCATAATCTTCACTACTTCCATTATAGTTCTATTCTTTCTTTCTGCTACACCATTTTGTTGAGGATTGTAGGGGGTGGTGAGCTCTCTCTTAATCCTTGCATATTTTCAAAATCTTATAAACTCATTTGAGGTGTATTCTCATCCATTATTTATTCTGAGTATCTTGATCTTTCTTTCAGAGAGATTCTCTATCAAGGCTTTGAATTCCTTGAATTTACCAAACACTCCATCTTTTGATTTCAAAAAGTAAACCCAGGTTTTGTGAGAATAATCATCAATGAATGACACATAGTATACATACCCACTAAGAGAGGCTGATGGCATTGGGCCACAGACATCTGAGTGGATGAGTTCCAAGACTCCTTCTACTTTACTCTCGCTCTTTGGGAAAGGATTCTTTATGTTCTTTCCTTGTGCACATCCCTTGCACACACCTTCATGATCAACTTTGAATACTGGTAGACCTGTGACTACCTTGCTCACATATGGAAATGCCTTGTAGTTGATATGAGCTAGTCTTCTATGCCAAATTTCACATGGACTTTCAATGGAATGAGTCAAGGCTTCAACTGGTTGAAATTTTAGCTTATACAAGCCACCTTCTTCTGTTCCAATAATAATTGCATCTTCTATGGTTTTTCCTTTAGGCCACATAAGAAATTCTCCATCTATGAAAACAACTTTGAAGCCTTTCTTGTCTAAAGATGAGATAGAAAGTAAGTTCTTTGTCAAACTTGGTACAATAGTACATCCTTCATCTTCATTGGGGTTCTTGAATCAAGTTTGTAATTGGAATCTCCCACACCTTTGATAGGGAATTGATAATCATCTCCAAGTGTAACTTTCTGGGGAAAGTTATTTTCTATAAGGATAGAGAGAATGTCTCTTTGACCTGTCATGTGCTTTGAAGCACCACTATCTATGAGCCAAATATCATCACCAAGTGACACTGATCTTGAGAGGGTAGAGATTAAGACATAGTCTTCAATCTATTCTTTAATCATCTTTGTGGGTGGCTCTTCATCTTCAACTGTATGGGCATGACGCCTTTTGTTTCTCTTCTTGTATTCTTCTCTTCTAGCTGGACAATTCTTAGCAATATGTCCCATCTTATCACAATGGTAGCATTAATAAGAGGAGAAATCTCTTTCTCTTCTTTGACCTTTCTGAAACCTCTGGAATCTCTTTGGAGGGTGAGGTTCCTTATGTTGATGAGTCTCCTTATGGAAGTGCAACCTCTTCTTTCCTCCTTTAGCATGAGCATCTAGGGCTTGATCTTCATCTCTTGAAAGTACTGCTTCTCAGTTAGCTACTCTTGCTTCTTCTTGAACACATTCTTCATAAAGACTGCCAAATTGTAATTTTTTTTTTCTAGCACAAATGGTTTGGATGAATACATCCCAAGGTCTTGTGAGACCATTAAGAGATGTCATTATGAGTTCATCTTCATCTAGGGTATCTCCAATTGCTTCTAGTTGGTCCTTGAATTGAGAGATTCTAGAGATTTCTTATTCAATGAAAGGTGCTCTCTTCAGTTTATCTCTGATACCATGTTAAGTTTTGAGCTATTATTAGGTTCATTTTCAATTTACTAGATAATCATAGCATAGGTAGGATCACTGAGAGAAACACAATCACAAGATACATAGCATTTATCTTGGGAAATCCTCATGGGAAAGAAAACCCAACAAAGCTTCCTTAATATAGATAGCCAATACAATGCCAAGGCAATAAACCAAAACACTAGAGAATATCCAACATTGAGCAATGCACCTCTCTCTTCCTTCTTCTCCCAACTGCAACTCTCCAAACTTGTGCACTTGATGAGTGAATGAGTGAGTGAACAAATGAGGCACTAGCCTCCTTTATTTATACTAGATGGCAGGTGCACTGGAAATGTGTCTCTTCACTTGGCAGGGGCGACTTCTCTTCTTAGTGGTTAAAACCCTTTTATTAGGCTCGTGGGCTGGCTTCTTAATTATCATAATATAGTTAGGGTTTGACCAATCCACAAAAGGGGATTTGGTCATTTACAATGCCCGACATGATCAATCCACAAAAGGAGATTTATCTAATTAATAATGACTCAATCATAAATAGAATACTCTTTGCAGTTACAATATTTCAACAGAGGAGGACACATTAGTGTGCCTAAAAATATGGTCTTTGGTAATTATATTTCTTGCCTTGGATACAAGGCCATGTTCTTTGAAAAGGTGCCATGGGAATCCCATGGTGGTGGAAGGCTATATGGAAATTTAAAGCACCCTTAAACAATAGGGTGCTTTTATGGTTGGTTCTTATGAGTATGACTCTCACTTGGGATTTTTTACACAGGAAAAGTTGGTAGGATCTTGGTTATTGTGTTTTATGCAGAAGAGCGAAAAAATACATAAACTACCTCTCTATACATTGCTATTTTCCCCAAAGATTGTGATCTCATGCAATGTCACTAGGACGTGGTCCTTGCTCTTAGTAAGGGAATTCTATGGAATAATTTTAAAATCACGTGTTCAAGGATATAGGATAAAAAAATCACATGGATCTCTCCCATGTCGTATCTTTGGAAAATTGGTTAACAAGAAATGCATTGATATTTCAAGGCAAGGACATTCCAACTTTTCAAGTGTCATCTTAGACCAAGTTCACCTATCTAGGTATATGGTCATTTAATAGGATCAATCCACCCAAATAGATCAAGGCCTTAGTGATTAATAAAACTTAGGTTTGGGATTTCTTTTATGGTCCAACTAAGTAGGGAAATCTTGGATTATATGGGGCATGTGGTATATTGTTCTTATACGATTCTCATAAGATATGTTTTAAAGATGGGATTGGTGATGGTTCAAACAATTTTGTGGAATCGAATGCTTTGATGTTATTACTTTAATGCACTATGGAAAATGATGTTTCCCACTGACATGTTTATGTTGATTCTAAGCTTGTTATGGACTAGATGAATGTTAGGATTGCAATTCAAAATTTGGTTTCATGCCCTATTTTCGTTCAGCTACAAAGGTTAGAAGAGCACTTTGAAAAGGTCTCCTATATGCACATTTTTAGAGAATTAAACATGGCAATAGATTCCTAGTCTAAGTAAGAACTTTGTGGTTCTATTGGAGCTATAGTCATAATTGAGTAAAAAGAAGGTGAAGTGTTTCCAGTAGCATTCATACCTATTTATGTTTAGTTTATATAACCTTATTGATTTGGTTTTTGCTATGGTTGTTGGAGGTAAATTGATGAATTCTTAGGTTCTTTTAATTCTGCTTCACATTGAAGAACTACATATGAATATTGAGGTTCTTTGTTTGTTCAAGAAATCTATTTGGTTTCTTTGTTGAAATGTCTCTTCTTAGATGTTGTTTTTGTACTAGTTCAACCAATATTTCACCTTATGGGATCCCCCCCTCTTCCACAAAATATTGAGATGGGGGTGGCTCAATTGCAAGCCACAATAGAAGCTAGTAACCATGAGGGACTCGACTAGATTTGAAACTGTGACCTATAATCTCCTTTTCAACAACATACTTAGGTGGATAGTTCAACCAATTAAGCTCAAGCTATTTTGGAAATATATTTCAATAATAAATATGGTGGGTTTATAGTGATAATTTCTCACTTAAATAAAGTAATATAAATTTTAATTTTAATTTGTTAAAAAAAACTTGAAAAGGCATACCTAAAATGACATTGAAATAGTATAAACAATTAATGAAGAATTAGAAGAATCTTAAAGACCTTTGGTAATAACCAACAAAAATACATACCATTTATATGGTGAGAGCATAGACTCAACTTGATTAGCTTAATGATTCAACCTAATTTCACTCTTTTCTTACCAATATTATGTAAAAGATAAAAAAAATGCAATTATAATAATGTTGTGCACTCACATGTGTTGTCGACTAAAGGAGGGAGAGGTAAGATACAATAAAGGAAGAAAACTAATGGAAATGTATGGTGGCCATATTGAATTATATAAAAGAAAAGATTTCGAATATTTATAAATATTTTTCTACTCTTAGAGTAAAAACAAGTAGTAATGATTGTGTTTACCATCCGCTAAGACCAAGGATATCTATTTGACACCCCGAAAACCAATCCAAGTTGACATGTTCTTCGCCGCGAATGACGGATGAGGCCCCACCGTGGAGTCCACCATTGAAGGGGTCTTCTCTTCGAAAGTCGTGGGCGCACATCATCTTTGACTTCATTTGCAAGTCGTTAGGCGGGTCGATCATCTGCTCCATTAATAAAACCTTTGAATATAAGGAATTTTATAAAATATCCAACATTGGAGCATGGAGGAATTTTATAAAATAATCACTCAAATCCATGAATCCAACATTTTCTTGTTGAATTTTGGACAAATATCCCTGGGAAAAATCATCATTTCGTAGAACCTTTAGCCTACGACGTATTTTTCTAATGTTAAAGTAAAAACAAGTAGTAATGATGATTTTTACCATCCTCTAATACCAACAACATCTATTTAACAAATAAAGAAAATTAAATTAAATACATTCTACAAAATATCATTTTTATAAATGAATATAGTGAAAATAAAAATGCCAAAATCATTATTGTTTTCATAAGCCATGAAGTCACTTTTTGTCCACATCACATCTACATCTACATATATTATTGCGATAGTAGGAGGCCATTCAAATGCTGGTCAATGTCTAAAATCAAACTAATAATCCTTCTACTAGTTTGATAATGAGAATGATAACATACCTTTGTTTTGATATTTTTGCAGTGCAATTTTATAACACATATATTAATATCACTTCTAGCATTAATATCACTTTTAGAAATGGAAGTTTCTCTCTTTTTATTTAATGACGTTGTCTAAACATTTGATCTTTTGAACTTTTTCACTAGAATTTGGCGAAATAAAACTTGGTGAAATCACTATTTTTTGTTGTTTAAATTACATTTTTGAGTACATAAATGTATTCGATCACCCTAAAAAACTCTCTAAACACTTGAATTATATAGACTCAATCACTCAATTTTTTTGGTTGAGTTTGAACAGAGCCGTGAATGATGAATGAAGGCCCCCATACCTCATCGAACGGTTGTAAACAATTGTAGGTGTGTTGAAAGAAGGAGGCCGGTCAAGTCTATCCCCGTGAACGGTGAATGGAGCCCCCCATAAAACCAATCCAAGTTGACATGTTCTTCGCCGCGAATGACGGATGAGGCCCCACCATGGAGTCCATCATTGAAGGGTCTTCTCTTAGAAAGTGGTGGGCGCACATCATCTTTGACTTCATTTGCAAGTCGTTAGGCGGGTCGATCATCTGCTCCATTAATAAAACCTTTGAATATAAGGAATTTTATAAAATATCCAACATTGGAGCATGGAGCCCACGGCTCAACTTTATGAATATAAAATATAAAGTGGTCCATGTATTATCTTATAAACTTTGTTCAACGTCCATATAATTTGGTGTGGATGGGATGAGCCATAAAATGAAGAAAGTCAAGAATGCAGGTGGATAGTGGTGGGCCCCTTGATGGGGGTGCTTTAACAAGGATTTTTTAGTTATGTTATCCACGCTTGGAATGTACTACTGTTCTGCACTATGATTAGTGAATTTTAAATTATAAGGTTTAAGGTGGTTATTATATTAAAAAGTGGATTTAGGTTATAAAAGGTCAATGGAGTTGTTGGGTTCTATTTATGCCTACAACCATATTGTGAAAAAAGCTGAAGAAAACCAAATGAGTCTTAATTCTATTCATTCTTTCATCAAAATGATTGTTTTCATTTTAGGAGTTTCTATTTGGTATAGAAGAGGTCAAATTTGGAGTTAGTTTGGGCAACAAATGAACTAAAGTTTCTAATAAATTGCGAGGAAAGTCACTATAATTAAAGCTTTCAATAAATTGTCAGGAAAGTCACTATAACTAAAGGGGAGTAAGATGCAGTAGACTCAAATTAGCCTCAAATTTGACCACAAATTTGGGGAGGGCTAAAAAGCTAATATTCTAATTAAATTTGACAAAAGTGCAAGAGAAGCATTCTCATTGGTGGAGGAATAACAAACTTTGAACTAATTTTTGTGTTCATGTTTTTCTCCCAATAGTCTATGATAAATATATTTTTCTCATCTGCAAGCATTAAAGGTTCGAGTCAACAACAAAAGAGGGTGAAATAGAGAAACGAGGTCACCATAAATTGATTATCCACTCGAAGTATCATTAATTTTGCAAAAGCAAGTGATTCTTCTTCTTCTTCTCTTCTTTCATTCCTTTTCTATTTGTAAACATTATCTAAGTAATAAATTGTGAAAGGGAGGCAATTAGGACCAATATTGACATTTTATATTCCTTTTGGTGCCAAGGTTGTCTCAAATAAATGGTTGTTTCAAAGTTGATTTTTTTTGGCCCCACCCTAGTCTTGTTATTTTGTAAATGAATTGTTGGGTTTATTGTGTAATCATAAGTAAGGTTGTTGCCACTGGTGAAATAATAGATTCATTCAAGTTATTAATTTTCCAATTTTCCATCCTCATTTTCTATCTCGCATGATTTTGAATAAACCAATGGATCTATGGTTTCCTTGCCCATTTTGTTTTTTGGATGATGAATGTATGTTAGAAAAGTAGCCCAACCTCCTCTTAAGCTTATATTTGTTCATTTTCTCCGAGTTATTTGTCAAGAAAAACTAGACTATGATGCCCATGGTTCAAAAAATCGTTCCTATGGCTGAAGCTTATTAAATATGCCTTGTCATTTTGCTTCTTGATGACCCCCAAACAATAATTAAAAACCTTATTTTTTTAACATAAATTGCAAATACGTCATCATGCACCACCTTTCCCCTATAATAAATCCAATTGAAGCTTTATAGACCAAAATTTTATTATGTGATAGGAAATAATAATGATTTTAGGACATTTTAGGGTAACCCCTTCTGGCCCGAGGACTAGCTTGAAGGCCTAGAGTGGCACACGAAGGTGCTCCTACACATTATGCCCCATCATTGAGCCTTGCGTTTGTCTGAGAGAGGGAACAACCTGGCTCAGGGACAACGTGTTCAATGAGGGATTAAGGCCATTGTTTCTCCCCTAATGTTTATGCCTCAATACCCATTTTTAGTGCACAATACCTATTGATGACATATGTATCTCTCTGAGAGGACAAACACACTCTACACAGTTCCCAAATGTTGGTTTAAGAACGTGTTTAATGCTCTTGAGCTTGAGAAGTTTC
The DNA here is from genome assembly GCA_032191745.1 of Picea mariana. NCBI lineage: Eukaryota > Viridiplantae > Streptophyta > Pinopsida > Pinales > Pinaceae > Picea > Picea mariana. The sequence continues at coordinate 92,369 of JASDQU010738086.1, read as the reverse complement.
AATAG
>JASDQU010738086.1:64851-92314 GCA_032191745.1 Picea mariana | reverse complement strand
AATATGAAGCTCCAACAATTTTTAGTCGAATTTAAGGTAAAATTGATCAAAAAAACATACCCATAAAAACACCAAAAAAACCAACGCTATTTAATTCCATATCCCATTAATGGATCCGAAAGCTCTTAGAAACTCCAACTCTTTCATGTAGCGGACTGCAATGTCAAAGTGGTGAATAATATGGCCGATTACCAACACGATCCCACGACTTTAATCAATTTTTTGGTTGAGTTTGAACAGAGCCGTGAATGATGGATGAAGGCCCCCATACCTCATCCAACGGTTGTAAACAATTGTAGGTGTGTTGAAAGAAGGGGGCCGGTCAAGTCTATCCCCGTGAACGGTGGATGGAGCCCCCCATAAAACCAATCCAAGTTGACATGTTCTTCGCCGCGAATGACGGATGAGGCCCCACCATGGAATCCATCATTGAAGGGGTCTTCTCTTAGAAAGTCGTGGGCGCACATCATCTTTGACTTCATTTGCAAGTCGTTAGGCGGGTCGATCATCTGCTCCATTAATAAAACCTTTGAATATAAGGAATTTTATAAAATATCAAGAATTTTATAAAATATCAAGAAAAGTCAAGAATGCATGTGGATAGTGGTGGGCCCCTCCATGGTGTGCTTTAACAAGGTTTTTTAGTTATGTTTATCCACGCTCTCTAATGTACTACTCAGCCTCCATTCTGCACTATGATAAGTGAATTTAAAATTATAAGGTTTAAAGTGGGTATTATATTAAAAAGTGGATTTAGGTTATAAAAGGTCATTGGAGGTGTTGGGTTCTATTTTTGCCTTACTACAAGAGCGACTACAATCATATTGTGAAAGCTAAAGAAAACTAAATGAGTCTTAATTCTGTTCATTCTTTCACCAAAATGTTTGTTTTCATTTTAGGAGTTTTTATTTGGCATAGAAGATGTCAAATTTGGAGTTAGTTTGGGCAACAAATGAACTAAAGCTTCCAATAAATTGTGAGGAAAGTTACTATAACTAAAGCTTTCAATAAATTGTCAGGAAAGTCACTATAACTAAAGGGGAGTAAGATGACTAAAGGGGAGTAAGATGTAGTAGACCCAAATTAGCCTCAAATTTGACCACAAATTTGGGGAGGGCTAAAAAGCTAATATTCTAATTAAATTTGACAAAAGTGCAAGAGAAGCATTCTCATTGGTGGAGGAATAACAAACTTTGAACTAATTTTTGTGCTCATGTTTCTCTCCCAATAGTCTATGATAAATATATTTTTCTCATCTACAAGCATTAAAGGTTCGAGTCAACAACAAAAGAGGGTGAAATAGAGAAACGACGTCACCATAAACTGATTATCCACTCGAAGTATCATTAATTTTGCAAAAGCAAGTGATTCTTCTTCTTCTTATCTTCTTTCATTCTTTTTCTATTTGTAAACATTATCTAAGTAATAAATTGTGAAAGGGAGGCAATTAGGACCAATACTGACATTTTATATTCCTTTTGGTGCCAAGGTTGTCTCAAATAAATGGTTGTTTCAAAGTTGATATTTTTTTGCCCCCACCCTAGTGTTGTTATTTTGTAAATGAATTGTTGGGTTTATTGTGTAATCATAAGTAAGGTTGTTGCCACTGGTGAAATAATAGATTCAATCAAGTTATTAATTTTCCATCCTCATTTTCTATCTCACGTGATCTTGAATAAACCAATGGATCTATGATTTCCTTGCCCATTTTTCTTTTTGGATGATGAATGCATGTTAGAAAAGTAGCCCAACCTCCTCTTAAGCTCATATTTGTTCATTTTCTCCGAGTTATTTGTCAAGAAAAACTAGACTATGATGCCCATGGTTCAAAAAATCGTTCCTATGGCTGAAGATTATTAAATATGCCTTGTCATTTGGCTTCTTGATGACCCCCAAACAATAATTAAAAGCCTTATTTTTTTAACATAAATTGCAAATACGTCATCGTGCACCACCTTTCCCCTATAATAAATCCAATTAGACCAAACTTTTATTATGTGATAGGAAATAATAATAATTTTAGGACATTTGAGGGTAATCCCCTCTAGCCTGAGGACTAGCTTGAAGGCCTAGAGTGGCACATGAAGGTGCTCCTACACATTATGCCCCATCATTGAGCCTTGTATTTGTGTGAGAGAGGGAACAACCTGGCCCAGGGACAACGTGTTCAATGAGGGATTAAGGCCATTGTTTCTCCCCTAATGTTTATGCCTCAATACCCATTTTCAGTGCACAATACCTATTGATGGCATACGTATCTCTCTAAGAGGACAAAGACACTCTACACAGTTCCCAAATGTTGGTTTAAGGACATGTTCAATGCTCTTGAGCTTGAGAAGTTTCAATAGGATTGTAAGACACTTGTTTTCATTCTTTGATCCTAGTTATGACCCCGCAATCCATCCATGGAGGTCCATACAAGGTATTTTTTAAAATGTGAGAAAACCCCTCGTTACCGTATTTTAAAATGTTTTAATTTATATTTTAATTTATAATATTTTTTTTTTAATTTAGTTATTTTAATATTGTTTTTAGTAAATCAAAGTATTTTTATATATTTATGAAATTCAATTATATAAGTATTATAAAACAATTGTATGGTTTTATATTTGGTTTATAACTTACTATTATTTGTAGTAAAACTAATGTAAGTATTTGTAGATGTAATAGTATTTTTCAGGATTATTGAGTGGGTTAGTTTTATTAGTGAAGTGCTTAGAACTTAGAGAAACAGGGAGAAAGGAAAAATATTTTGTCATTTGAAAGTTTAAATGGATGACATTTATGGTTTCTTATTATGATAAATTAGTGGCAAATTTGTCCAACTACTTCACTTCAAGTCTATGTCATTTGTCCAACTACTTCACTACTTCAGGTTTTGTTATGGGTGGAATTATTGTATGTAATGAATAAATTCTCTTTACTATTTCTTTAATAATAAACATACTAGAAAACATAATTTGTTATTTTTTAATAATAAATTTAATCGTTCTATGTCTTTTAAAGAAGTAAGGGATGCTGAATGCAGTACTTCTGAAAGTAGCCTTAGCTCCATGTTCTTCGATAATAATGTTGAATGTTTAAACCAGGCCAATATAGAAGTAGTTGAGTCACAACCTCAAGCCGCATGGAGATTACCTGATATCTCTCCCAACCAAGTATATAGTGATTTGAACATGTTTCATCTCCATGCCATTACTAGAGTTTTTGTCAAAGAATCAATCAGCTGTATCCAACAAAACAGTGATGTAAGTCAAACCATTTCCTTACTCAATGTTAAATAAATCCAAGCTGAAGCAAAGAAACATAAAACAAACTATATTCATTTTGGTTGTATCCGAGTAGGCATCAATGCCTTAGTACATAAGGGAATGGATGCCTATGCCCTTTGCACCATCCAAGACACGACTCACAACAAATTTACTGACTCTCTCATTGGTGGCATTGTTGCTTCCTTATCAAATGGACCTGTATACTTTGACTGTTATCCAAATTTCCCAGTCTATACTTTTGATGAAAACCTTGAGGATATTCCTAAACTAAAAATCCGCACTACTGGCTTTGACATGCCTAATACTCGCACTAATATTTCTATCCACTCTCGTGGTTGCTTCTTACATACCAACACTTTATACCCTGCTATGTTACATACACCCAACCAAAATTCTCAATCTAGTACACTCATCCTTACTAACCCTGTCAACCAAAAAATGGAACATCAACTCATCAAATGGGAAAACCTCTCTTTTCCCTCTCACTGGGTTATAGACATTCCCCGAAACCCCATCCAACATACCATCACCTTTGCACACATACAAGAATCACCTTCTTCTACTATGATCTCTTTCCCTCCTTCAAAATAGAGCTTGCATATTAAGCATGGTGGAATTTCTACACCTTCTCCACCATCTACGACTTTGTTCTTACATCCCTCTCTCCAACCTCTAGCTTCCTCACTGGGACGAGTCCCCTACTCTATCCAATGCTTAGATTGTCACAAATTGGTAACTCTTTCAAGCCTATCCACAACCACAGAAGAAAACCAAATCCAATTTGAACACCAATTCCATAATCCAAGAACAAACTTTCCTCCTCCCAGCTCTACGACAAAAGATCCTTGTCCACACGCTCAATGTTCAGAAATTCCTTTTCCCCATGAAAATCACATGCTAATGATAACCTCTCCTTCTCCCAACCTATACATTTCTCCTTGCCATTCTATTCCACAGGATTTAAAAAGACCAACAATACCAAAAATAAGAAAATTCCTTACCCTAATGAGAGGGTGAAAGAAAAAGCATGTAAAAGAAGATTGGATAAAACTCATGCTAAATTGGGATCTCTTTACTCATCCTAATGCTGAGCAATTCTCAAAATATACACTAGACAAAGAAAAAATAGCTTTGTCAATAGCATGGAAAAATTATATGAAAGAAAAGGATGTCTGTATTTCCTTTTATGAGTGGAAATCACAACAAGGATTTCATGCCACATTCTGTAGAAACTAGTCAGCAAGAAAAATGATTTCCCCTTTTCTCATATGACCTATCCTCACCCCACTTGTTTCCTGCCCTGTCCAAACTATATCCATCTATGATCTCATTTTGTAACACTGAGGCTTCCTCCAACGGGGAATGAAGCTTGAAAGGTTGTCTTTGCTTGTTTTGCTTGCTTGGCTTTGCTTTTCTTCTTTTGCAGATGCTTTCTTCTGCGATCTCAGCTTGAACTTGGCGATCCCTTAGGTGAACCCAAGAAAATCCCAGCTTGAACCTTCGAAAAACCCAACACCTTACTGCCCTTAGCGACCACTTGCCTAGTGGGACTTACCATGATGCTCTTCAGGACCCAAGTGAACTTCCGACAATCTTCTTAGTGAAATTTCGGGCACCAACCTCCAGTGAACTTCCGACAATCCCTTTAGTAGGCAAACATAAATAGAAAAATACATACACAAGAGAATAGAAAATTTTCAGAGATAAACATGCGAAAGCTGATTTGTATTATATGAGCCAAAACGACATGGGTTTACAGACTTGAATTTGAGCACAAGTTGCTCTCTCTCAAAACATTACACACAGACTGATAGACTGAAACTAAATGCTTCTGCCACTTTAGGTTCGTGCTGGCCGAGCCAAAATTATGTAGTCTTATCAAAGCAACTTAAAAGAAAGACTCAAAGCTCAAAGAGAGGGAGCTTAGAATATTTGGACTGACCAAAAACTGAGACCCTTGCTATGAACCTCCCTTCTCCTTATATACAAGTTTTTGGAAAAAGGAATCATTTTTTGAAAAGACATTTGACTTGTTCCCCTAAGAATCAAATCTACTTTCTAGATTTATTGTATACTTGGCGGAGAGAACATGCAAGAGCCATCCGACCAAGATTCTAATCATCTTTCTACGTATTTGGAAGTACCTTAGAAATGCAGGTCAAACCACGCCAAAAGCCAGAGAAGTGCTCTGGGTTTCCAAGATTCCTTGTGACAGATAAATGACAAGAGTTTATACAAAGTGGAGTTCGTAACATGAACCCAAGGAAATCGGCTGACACCACTGTCAGGCAGTAAGACATGATAGAATTATTAGTCATTTTCAATGTGAGTATGTAATTTTTCTTCATATCTCAATGTGTCACACATCTTCGTATAGAGTTTGTGTACTATGACTGGTTGTCCATTCATCATTTGGATGGAAGTTTTGGTTTTGTTGACCCATTGGTGGTGATTTAAAATAAAATTAGATAATATTTCTCCATCATTAGGTCCATATTGGTAGAGGTTTTGTACTCTATGAAGTGGGAGAGTACTCATGGAACATATCAGTTCTGGATCAACTGCGCTTTTGTTAACTCCGAATGCTTCCCACCATTTGGCTAGCCAAGTTGGAGGTCTTCCTGATGTGGCAATGTTTACATTTCCAAACTTGATCAGGGTTAGATCATTTTCTTTTTGTAAGAAATCCCACCATAAGTTTTTGTAGTGAGAATAATCATAATCACTGTCAAGAAAATAGATGCTAGGATTTCTTTTAGGCCACTATAGTAACAACCTTGGTCTGTGCAAACAATAGTATTATTGATGTGGTCCTCTGTGGTTGTGGATTTCCCAAATAATATCAATATCATGGAAGGTGCTTCTTAAAGCATCCTGAGCTTCATATGCCTTTTGAGCTGCATTTAATTCTAGTTCTCTGAGAGAATTTTGAATAGGATCCTAGCCGACTGCTCAGGCAATGACTAGCCAGAACTAAGAGAGTCACAAAAGTGGAAACCTTGTCTTTCAAAGGCTCGAGACTTTTGATACGGTTCTCACAGATATATATATACTAATGAAACATATAACATAGAGATAAGTCTGTTATCATACCCGGGTCAAAATGAGGCTTGGCTCTGATACCTATCCTCACCCCACTTGTTTCTTGCCCTGTCCAAACTATATCCATCTCTGATCTGGGCAAAGAAATTAGCAAGCTAAAAACAGACATTAAAAAAGCCACAATAAAAGAAGATAAGCAACAAATCTTATCCATTGAACACCAAAAATTCCATGTCCTTCTAGATATCATGATCAAGGGAAAAAGGTTTCGGCTCAAAACCTTACTAGATACTGGTTCTGATCTAAATCTTCTAAACAAAGGAATCATTCCTGTCCAATTTTGGCATAAGACCCAACAAAGTGCTATCGGTTTGGGAAACCAACCTACTCAACTACTTTATGAAATACCTGAAGCAACTTTATGTTTCCAACATTATTGTCTATCCTTAAAATTCCTATTAACAGATTTCCCAGTTGCCTGCATTCTTGGCACTCCCTTATTTGCTGTTGTTGAGCCACATGGTTCCGCCAGACTACCCAATAAATCTCTTGGTTATTTCATCAGTATTCCCTCCCCAACCAAAACTTCAAAGATTTGTATCCAACTCCATTTTGTGTCTATACCCAAGATATCATCTCATATCCACACAATCCAAAAAAAAGTACTAAAAATAGAAGAATTGAAGGGAAAAAGGACTGAGCTAAGAATTAAAGATCAAATTGCCTAGAGCCATATACAACAACATATTTTAGAACTCCAAAAATAATTTGAAGCAAAGGTATGCTCAAAAAATCCCATTGCATTTTGGCACCATAAAAAGCATGAAGTAGAACTTCCTTACAAAGATTCATATGAAGGAAAATCGTGCAAAAGCAGAGCTATCCCTATGAACGCAGAATACCAAAAGCTTTGCTCTAATGAAATACAAGGTCTACTCCACAAATGACTTATCAGAGAATCTATTAGTCCATGGAATTGTTACGAATTCTATGTAAATAAACATTCTAAACAAGTAAGAGGAATCCCTAGATTGGTCATCAACTACAAACCTTTGAATATGGTATTGGATGATGACACATACCCTATCCCTAACAAGTCCAGTTTGGTGACTAGAATTGCTGGAGCAAAGATCTTCTCTAAGTTTGATCTAAAATCAGGTTTTTGGCAAGTGGCCATAAAAGAAGAAGATAAGTTCAAAACTGCCTTCAGTGTTCCCGCAGGACACTATGAATGGAATGTCATGCCCTTTGGATTGAAAAATGCCCCTTCCAAATTCCAGAGAGTCATGGATGATTCCCTAAAACAATACTTTGATTGGTTGATTGTTTATATTGATGACATCCTAGTATTTTCTTCCTCTGTTGAACAACACTTCAAACATCTCAGAAAGTTCTTGCAGATTATCCAAAAGGTTGGATTAGTATTTTCAAAAAAGAAACTAGAATTATTCAAAACAGAGAGAAAGTATCTTTGGCACATCATAAATAATGGTGAATTGGTCCTCCAGAACCATGCTGTTGAATTTGCAGATAAATTCCCAGAAAAAATTATGGACAAATTACAACTCCAATGATTCTTGGGAAGTCTCAATTATATAAGCCATTTTTATAAATACTGTGCACAAGATAGAATGTTGTTGAATGACAGGTTGAAGAAAGAAGCAAATCCTTGGACAGACGCACATACCCAAGAAGTTAAGAAAATCAAGGCAAAAGCAAAAACATTGCCACTTCTTCATATATCTGATGATGATCTTTACAAAATTGTTGAAACAGATGCTAGAAATCTTGGATGGGGAGTTGTACTCAAACAAATTAAAATTCATAATGGCATACAAACAGAAGAAATAGTTCAATTTGCCTCTAGTCTCTGGCAACCTAGTGAGAAAAACTATTCTGCATTAGACAAAGAAATAAAAGATGCCTTGAATGCAATACACAAGTTTGAAAATTTTCTTATCAATGATTTTTTTTTGTTAAGAATAGATGTTGCAGCCATGAAAAGAGTTTTGAACAAAGAAGTTAAAAAGGCCAGTGATGCCAAGTTTTCTCGATGGCAGGCTTTATTCAGTAATTTTGATTTTTATATATAACATATCAAAGGTACATCTAATAGTATTCCAGATTTCCTAAGCCGAGAACATTTGCAATCCCATGCAATGATCATCTCTGTTCGTTGGCAAAATGGCTCAGAAGTCTTAACATCTATCCATGATCTTCTCAGTTGGGAACAATACAAAGAAGAATGGAGGCCACATTGGGAATTAAGAAGCACTCATATCATAAATTCAACAAGTTTACATTGCCCACAAAGAATGGTCCCTGAGGTTCAAGCAAGACCAACATCAAATGTTCTACTCCCCGTCATCACCAGAGCAACTCAAAAGGCATATGAAACTCAGGATGCTTTAAGCAATACCTTCCATGATATTGATCTTATTTTGGAAATCCACAACCATAGAGGATCACATCAAAAATACTATTGTTTGCACAGACCAAGGCTGTTACTATAGCGGCCTGAAAGAAATCCTAGCATCTATTTTCCTGACAGTGATTATGATTATTCTCGCTACAAAAAATTATGGTGGGATTTCTTACAAACAGAAAATGTCCTAACCTTGATCAAGTTTGGAAATGTAAACGCTGCCACATCAGGAAGACCTCCAACTTGGCTAGCTGAATGGTGGGAAGCATTTGGAATTAACAAAAGCGTAGTTGATCCAGAACTGATATGTTCCATGAGTACTCTCCCACTTCATAGAGTACAAAACCTCTACCAATATGGACCTAATGATGGATAAATCTTATGTAATTTTATTTTAAATCACCACCAATGGGTCAATAAAACCATAACTTCCATCCAAATGATGAATGGACAACCAGTCATAGTATGCAAACACTATATGAAGATGTGGGACACATTGAGATATGAAGAAAAATTTCATACCCACATTGAAAATGACTAATAAGTCTATCATGTCTTACTAGCCAACAATGGTGTCAGTCAATTTTCGTGGGTTCACGTTACGAGCTCCACTTTGTACAAACTCTTGTCATTTATCTGTCGCAAGGAATCTTGGAAACCTAGAGCACTTCTTTGGCTTTTGGCATGGTTTGACCCACATTTCCAAGGTACTTCCAAATACATGGAAAGATGATTAGAATTTTGGTCGGATGGCTCTTGCATGTTCTCTCCGCCAAGTATACAATAAATCTAGAAAGTAGATTTGATTCTTAGGGGAATAAGTCAAATTTCTTTTCAAAAAATGATTCTTTTCTCCAAAAACTTGTATATAAGGAGAAGGGAGGTTCATAAAAAGAGTCTCAGTTTTTGGCTAGTCCGAGTCTTCTAAGCTCCCTCTCTTTGAGCTTTGAGTCTTTCTTTTAAGTTGCTTTGATAAGCTTGCGTGATTCTGGCTCGGCTAGCACGAACCTAAAGTGGCAGAAGCATTTAGTTTCAGTCTATCGGTCTGTGTGTAATGTTTTGAGAGAGAGCAGCCTGTGCTCAAATTCAAGTCTGTAAACCCATGCCGTTTTGGCTCATATAATACAAATCAACTTCCGCATGTTTATATTTGAAAATTGTCTATTCTCTCGTCTGTTTATTTTTCTATTTCTGTTTGCCTACTAAAATGATTTTCGAAAGTTCACTGGAGGTTGGTGCCCGAAAGTTCACTGAGAAGATTGTTGGAAGTTCACTTAGGTCCTGAAGAGCATCGTGGTAACTCCCGCTAGGCAGGTGGTCGTTAAGGGTAGCAGGGCATTGGGCTGTTCGAAGGTTCAAGCTGGGATTTTCTTGGGTTCACCTAGGGGGTCGCCAGGTTCAAGATGAGATCGCAGAAAAAAGAATTTGTAGAAGAAGAAAAGCAAATCCAAGCAAGCAAAACAAGCAAAACAAGCAAAGACAACATTTCAAGATTCATTCTCCGTTGGAGGAAGCCTCTCTGTTACAAAATGGAAATGTAATGAATATCTTTTTTATCATATTCAAAGAACTTTTTTTATATCATATTATATGTAGAATAATAATCATTTTTATATCATGTAAACATTTTAATAACAATTTTTTTTTTCTATATTACTTAATAAAATTGTATTAAATTTATTTATTATTTCTTTAATAAACTAAAAAAATAAAATTTAATGCGTACATATTTTCTCGCGTGTCTCTGCAAGTTGAAAGATTTTATCCTGGTCTACCTCATGTCTTACAGTGCAACATRCATATTCTAGAAAGGGGAATAAATTTAGTACGATAGTAAAAATAATATTCCTATTTTCTTGTCGTCTACATTTATTTCACCTCTTATTATCAAGAACGTCACATTTCCATCACTCTGCCTCATCTCATTCTGGAAACCTCCCATCTATATTTTAACTCTACACATCTTTGCTTAAGACAAATATTATTATGGTTTAATATTTAAATTATTTTAATATAAAGAATGGTTACAAATTTCCTATAACGATTTTTTTTATTTGTTTATAATTCAAAATACAAACTATTTAATATCATACCAACCTCGGTGTTAGCTCAATCCATGAGTACATATCTAACCTTTTCATAATCACAACCGCCACTCACCCACCTTGATAATGTTGGTGGTAATTATGACAATGCGTGTAACATTGAAATTTGAATATACTTTTAAAGAGAGAATCCTTCTTCATCATTGAAATTATGCCATGCCTAGTCATCATGGTTTGGATTTTTGGATTAGCTAATGCTTTTGAAATGTCCACCTACTAAACTAATTATCTTGTACCATTTTATTTTATTGAGCAAAGATAGAGAGAATTATCTTACTTCAGTGTGCCACAAAGATTCAATTCTTTGATCTTGGAAATGAAATGGTTAGACATCATGAACATTTGTTCTAACTTTTCAAATAATTCCCCGTATCTGGCTTTTAATATTTATTTGGTCAATATTTTTTAGAAAATTGATAGAAAAAGCATGTAGAAGAAAGTATCACGAGCTTTGTGTGATTCAAATTCTGAAATTCTATATAATATATGTAATGCAAAGTTGTACATGGGTTTCAAAATAATTACTTAGAAAGTTTTGGTATGGGAGTATTGACTCTATTAAGAACAAAACATGCAAATAAAGCTAAAGGACAAATGGATGATATTTTTTAGGGTTCATAAACTCTAGACATGTATCTCATATTTTGCGGACGATACTATTCTGTGTATTGAGTTTGTTAAGAACAAAACATCCGAAATAAAGCTAAAGGACAAATGGACGATAGTTCCTAGGGTTTATAAACTCTAGACATGTATCTTGTATTTTACATCTACAATTTCTCTAACTACGATCTCACAAAATGCAAATTCTATTAGTCCAACTAGAGAGGTGAATCTATGCTTTTTTTTATGTAGAAATGGGTAAGGGCATGGCATGTTTTATATAACTAGTTTGCACTTTATTACTAGATCTATTCATTTGTTTATATGTATCACTACGATGTCATTTATGGAAACATTTGTTTTAAATAATCAATTACAAAACCTAAGAGTGGCATCATTGTCTTTGCATTCTAAAGCAATGTGTGTCAAATTAAGATCACATTAAAATATATAATATTATCATTGTTATTGTTCATGTTAAAAATAATTAGGTGATATTAGATGACTTAGATGGTTTATTGCTTAGAATTCTAGAAAAACACTTGGGTTCTAGTTCGATCCTACTTTGGAGTGTTATGGATAGGAGTAATATGCCACAAAAGAATTCAATTTACATTTGTGAAATTTTCAATAGTTATTAACTCCTAGACCTATCAAATTCTACTTCAACATCTAAAGGCATGGAGTAGCCACTACGACTTCTCTTTTGGTTTTAGGTTATGCATAAGTAATACATTATTACAAGTTTCAAGTGTTTCATAATTACTTTAGATTTTCACTTGTACTACATATAATTTGATCTGCAATAACAAAACTCATGAATTTAACTAGAACATGAAAAACATGAATACTATAACCAAACTAAGAGCAAAATGACCATTGCTTTATTTAGAATAGGAGGCAGGATTATATTTATGCATGCTGTTACATAATGGTTTGAATGGTCAAGCTACAACTAGTTAGTTAGATCTGATCAACTTCTTCCTTGGGACTTGTGCCAAGTTGTTCTTGTCCTCCAATAAGCTAAGAGAGTGAGTCTTCCAAGAATCTAGCTAGCTGAGGGAGTTCTCCTTCCTTGGGATTCACATGGATGTATGTTGGGTTTCCCAATTCCTCCTTGTTTAAGGTTGGAAGTGTCCCCACTTTCATTAGTAAATGAGGAAAATGTTTGTGCATGGCAGCTTCCAAAAACCATTTAGCATGAACAAGAGTTTGGATTGTGCACCCACCAAGGTAAGAGGTACGAGTGGTGGTATGGAAAGTGTCAAGTAAGGTGTCTTGTAGAAAGGTAGGATGGAAATCAGGAATTTGGGATAACACCCTCAACAAAGACAACAAAACCCAAATACTGAATGGAAGGTTGCCCAGAAGAAGATTTACGACGTTTCTCCCACAATTTGTGAGTGTGCAATAAGTCTAGCACAATACGCACATGTAGAAAATGATCCTCCCATGTCTTGCTAAAGACCAAGTTATTATCCAAATATATCACCACAATTTTTCCCAAATGTGCTATGAAAATATAATTTATTAGCCTCATGAAAGTGGTAGGGGCATTAGTAAGACAGAAAGGCATCACCATCCATTCATAAAGCCCAAATTTGGTTTTGAAAGTTGTCATCCATGTGTTTTTTTCATTCATGTGAACATGATGATATCCTGTTGTAAGATCCATTTTGGTAAAGAAAAAAGCACCCTTCAAATGATCCAATAAATCATCAATGTGTGGAAGAGGGTAACGATTCTTGACTGTGGCCTTATTAAGAGCCCAATAGTCCGTGACTAAACACCATTTCTTGTACTCCTTCTTGGGAATGATGAAGGCGAGAGAAGCACAAGGTGAATAACTCGGTTGGATGTGGATGGTATTAAGAAGTTGTTGGAGTTGGCATTCCACTTCCTCAGCCTCACAAGGAGCAAGGCGATAAGAAGGGGCATTGGGAAAAGTGGCTCCAGGAATAAGATCAATGGAATGAACGAGGGGTAGTCTGGTGGGAGTAACAAATACATATTCAAAGGATGTGAGTAAAGCATCCATATCTGAAGGAAGAGCATGAGAGGGGTTCTTTAGTTTAAGAGGGTGCACCAAACAAAGGGCAATGGACTTGTTGAGACTAATTTGACGAACAATAGGTTGGCTGAAAAGTAAGCCAGGGGATTTCAAAGAGGATGAGATGAGGACATAGGTACGACCATCTTTATGAAGATGATATTTATGATTTCAAGAATGGTATACAACATGACGAAGTTCCTGATAGGGAATACCTAGAAGCACATCTTTCCAATCCAAAGGAGACACAACGCAAGAACCATATTGTGAAAAGGGTCGATGGCAAAAGTAAGGGCACAATGTTAGGTCACCATCACACGAAGACCATCCTTCTAAACCCAACCCAATTGATAGGGTGTCAGATGAGGGGTATTCAAAAGCGTTGTTGCATGAAAATCCTAAGAAACCAAATTCTTTTGGATACCATTGCCGAGGATGAGCGTGGCCATGGATTGCGTGATTTGGAAATTGTGAGTAAAGAAAGGCGTTGGTGAGTAATTTTGGGAATCAATGGCCATGATCATGAGAGAGGGGTTTAGTTCTGTAGGATTCTCTAAGGGGATCAACTCAGGGGGAGGCATTGTGCTTGAGGAGGACTCAGGAGAATCAATAAATAAAGTCTTGACATGATTATGATTATGAAGAACACGACATTCAAGTGAGGAGTGAAACTGAGATTTGTGATAAGAACACCATTTTCTAGTTTTGGGTGAGATGGGAGAGGCCGAAGAAGAAGGAGATGAGGAAGGACCAGCCTTTGATAGAGGAGATCGAAGGAGAGGAGAGATCTTTCAATCCACAACCAAGGCATGGAGAAAGGTTGTATCTAAGGAAGATCTTTCAAATAAATAAACCTCTCTATGTATAAATAATAAAAGACCAGAATTAATTTTAACAATGAGTACTTCTTTTGGATCTTGAATATGCAACTCAATGTGGAGCTTAGTAAACAACTCAATGTGGCTTTGGACCGACTAGCCCGATAGTTGACAGAGTTGTAACTAACAAACTGGGAGAGTCCAATAGTACCTCGAGGGATAGAATCGATTCTGCATTGCTTAAAAAAAGGTAGCCCAAGAACCAATAGGTGTAGGGGTGTCCATAGAAGGATCGTCGAAGTCTACCACCCAAGAGGAGGTATATGTTGGGCATCCCACAAATATTGAGAAATCCCTTCCAATTGCAAATTGACAATTTGTAGCTTCTCTTCTTTTGTAATTCCTGGGAAGGTATTGAAATAAATGGATAGAATGTAGACCCAAGAATCAACGGCCTCACCATTCATATTCCTTGAAAAATTAGGCAGTTGGAAAAGAGTATCCAATTGCATTAGCACTAGGGAGCTCCATTGGAGCTACATGAGTTCATTTAGAGCAAGATCTAGGTCTTGAATGGGATAAGATTGCCTAGATGTAGATTCTTAGGGGGAGGAGTCGTTATGAGGAGGCATGATCTTCATATATTGAAGAAATTGAGATTTGGATTTGGATCTAGATCTAGATATGGTTTTGTATCAGGAGATAGATCTGGATGGGAAAACCCTGGATTTGGATCTGGATAAGGAGCTAGATCTCGATGGGAAAAAAGGGATCCAAAACCTTGAGGACACCAGCTGGAGACTAAAAGGGAGGGCACTTAGCAAACCCTAGCCAATCTCACATTGAGTAGGCATGCTAGAAGACAGAGGAGGGTGTGGAAAACTCTGGCACACCCTTGCATGAACTAGAGAAGGGGGGAAGCATGGAATATCCCCACAACTAAAGCATTGAGCAGTGGAGGGTGAGAACAACCCTATCACATCGTGTTGGAAGAGATAGAGGGAAATATAGATCCCGTGCACACCTTTGAAGCTGCAAATCACCACAAAGAACCAAGTAGTGGAGGTCTAGAGCAATCCCTAGCACATTGTCTCAGAGATGGAGGGTTGAGCCACCCCTAACATGCCTCTAGATCTGAATATGGGATGAGTGAAGACACCAGCAAGCCATAAAAATAAAATCTTTGTAAGAAACTCACTAGAGAAAAATAATCTCAGATCGAAGCTTTGACACCATTTGATCTGCAATAATAATACTCAAGAATTTAACTAGAACATGAAAAACATGAATAATATAACCAAACTAAGATAAAAATGACCACCTCTTTATTTAGAATAGGAGGCATGCTTATATATATGCCATTTATTACATGATGGATTGAATGGGTCAAGCTACAACCAACTTATAACAACTAGTTAGTTAGATATGATCAACTAATTACTTGGGACTTGTGCCCAACTGTTCTTGTCCTCCAATAAGCTAAGAGAGTGAGCCTTCTAAGAATCTGGTTGGCTAAGGGAGTGCACCTTCTTGGGGATTCGCATGGATTTCTGTTGGGTTTCCCATATCTACTACATTAAAACATTTCTAAGAGGCAGGTATAAGCAACTTTACTGCTAATTTCACTTGTTTATTTTTAAATGTGGTGGCTTGTATTTGAGGCTTAGACACATTTTTTGTTGGTCTCATGGGTAGTGTGGGGTCGTTAGGTATTTACATTTTACATTTTATTCTTTTCTAGACACCCCAAATTTTTAGGTAAACCTTAAAAGAAGGTTACAAGGGAGCCCAAATTAGGGACTTTTTAATGTTTATTTAGCCTTTACCAACCTCACAATAGGATTGCATTTTCTATCATTAGTATGGAGCATTTCAAAATTATGGATATAATTTAACAAATCTAAATCTCATCAATTAGGAGAAGTGCACAAGTTTCTAGAAGTTTCTAACTATTGTGATGTGGAGATACCTCTGAGCTCATTCAAGAATTTAAATTTTCATTTAATGAATACTCAATATTGTTTTGCCCACAAAGTTTCCCATTATATACCATATTCCTAACTCTAACATCAACAAGTTATGCCATGTATGCGGACTTGTTTAATAAGGATGGAATTTTTCTTGAGGATGGCAAGGTGAGGCTTAAATAATTAGAACCACAAGGAGGAAATTTTTGGAATGGGAGGAGGTTGACTAGAGAATGAAGAGTAGAGCCACTTTATTGGCTAAAGGTGATGAAAATACTAACTTCTTCCATAACTATGCCAAGCATAGGAAAAATATTAACACCATTTGGGAGATGGAGAGACATGATCATATCAGTGTTAGAAGGTTTAGAGACTTTGTTGAAATGATTGTGGATCACTTTTAAAAAACTTATATAAAGAGATGGTAAGGGAAAATATAAAAAATGTCATTAATCTAACTTCCTATTTCCATGGTTTTGTCAATGAAGAGATCAATGAGGAAATTATGGAAGAGGTCTCCAAGGAGAAATTGAAAGTTGTATTAGCATCTTCCAGAAGGACAAGAGCCCAATGCTAGATGGGTGGCTTGTGGATTTTTTTCTATGTTTTTATGATTTAATAGAAGAAGATCTTTCAAGCTCTATTAATCAATTAAGAATCTTAGGAAAGGTGCCAGGTTCATTTAATTCTACTTTTATTTCTCTTATTCCAAAGAGGGACTCTCCTTTTTTTTTTGAAAAACATGTCCATATCCTTGTACAACTATATCTTTAAAATCATTGTTAAAATTATTGTAAGAAGATTAAAGGTAGTTTTTCCATAATCCATCTCACAAGAGTAGGCTTTGAATTTTTTAATGGAAGGTAGATCCATGATGTTGTTGGAGTGACCTAGGAAGGGTTACACAACATCAAAACTTTCTTCATTGTTTCTTTAATAATGGACTTACTTTATGTCAAGTTAAAAAGTTTCTTTGTTATTTCTTTAATAATAAACTTACTTTTTTTTTGTCATGCAAAGGTAATTTTATCGTTTTTATCATATTTAAAGATCATTCTCTATGTCATGTTGTATATAGAAAAATGATCCTTCTTTATTTCATGTTGTCATTTTAATAATGAACTTTCTTTTGTTATGTCACCTACTGAAATTTCTTTAATAACAATCTTAAGAGGGTCAAAATTGTTGTAGTAATTTTTTCCAAGTAAAAATATAATAATTTTGACCAAGGACTCAAATTCGTGGAAGCATACATTGCTTAGGATTTTTATTTTAATAGGGATGAAATTTTCTATGAGGATGATAAGGAAAGGCTTAAAGAATTGGAACCATAAAGAATAAATTTTTGGAATGTGAGAAAGCTCACTAGAGAATGAAGAGTAGAGGAAAAATATTAACACCATTTGTAAGATGGAGAGACATGATCATAGAAGTGTTAGACTGTTTAGAGAATTCATTTAATTAAGGGTAGATCACTTTAAAAAAACTAGCATAAAGAGATTGTATGAGAAAATATAGTAGAGGTCATTAATCTAACTTCTTATTTCCATAGTTTTTTCAATGAAGAGATCAATAAGGCAATTATGGAAGAGGTCTCAAAGGAAGAGTTGAAAGTTGTATTAGAATCTTCTAGAAGGACAAGATCCCAAGGATGGATGGGTGGCATGTAGAGTTTTCCTATGTTTTTATGATTTGATAGAAGAAGATCATTCAAGGGACATTGATCAATCAAGAACTTAAGGAAGGTGTTGGGTTTTTTCAATTATACTTTTATTTCTCTTATTTCAAAGAGGGGCTCTTCTTTTTATTTTGACGAATACATGTCCATATCCTTCTGCAATTATATCTATAAAATCATTGTTAAGATTAGTGCACACAGAATAAAGGTAGTTTTTCATAATCCATCTCACATGAGCAAGATTTTTATTTTTTTATGGGAGGTAGATTCATGATGTTGTTGGAGTGACCCAAGAAGGGTTGCACACCATCAAAACTAAAAAGCAGTCTTCTATTGTTATAAAGTTGAATCTTTCTAAGGCCTATTCCATGGTGACCTAGCTTTATTTAAGGTTGATGCTTCTCCATATACGGTTTTTCTTACCATTGGTTAACTAGATCTAAGGTTGTCTCTATTAAGAATTTTTTTATGCACCAATAAATAGATCAACCTCCAAGTCTTTTACTCCTTCCAGAGGGTTTGTGCAAGAGTGTCTTCTTTCACCCTTGTTTTTTCTACTTTTGATAAAGGGTATCAGTAGGACCATCATTGAGGTGGAAAAGTAGGTACTATTAGAGGTTAAATTTGTGCAAGTCTATCTTTTTATCTCACCTTTTGTTTGTTGATAATGTGATTTTATGTAGCAATGGGTCTCTCATGGATGTTAGGAGTTTCAAGGATATTTTAGACTTGTATAGCTTGGTTGTAGAAACATAAATAAACTTGCGAAATTCCTCCATCTCCTTCAATAGAATTATTGAGACTCAAGAAATATTGATATGTGTTAGAAAAAAAATAGGATAAGGCGTGAAACACATTTTATTAATTGATATGATACACTTATATATAAATTTATCTGACCATTGGATTCATCTTCCAAGGTCTCCTGGACTCCCGATGAATATTTGTACACACATGATGGTTCATATTATATCTCGTCGATAACCCTAACAAATTACATTTCCAAAACTCCCCTCCTGAATCCGAAGGGGTGTATATGAGTCCAAGGTGAGAGCTGATATCTGAAAGTGGGAAGCTAAAGTATGGAAGTGTGTAGCTGCTAATGGGTGAATGTGCTCTCTGAACATGGTGGTTTTGATATGACCACAAACTCTGGAACCCTTCTTTAGGCTCAATGGTTCCCGAAACATTTCCTAAGTTAGCTAGAAGCTGGAAGATGATGTCTTCTGCTAATTGGAAGTGCTTTCAATGTTGGTTTAAATATGACCATAAGATGTGATGTATAATAAGATGAAAGTATTCTATCAAGTGGAGGTTTAAGGAGAACCACAAACCATTGTTTAGTATAAGTTGAAGGTCTTATAATAAGTGGTGGTTTATATAAAAAAAAAAACCAATCATGCTCACTTGTCACCCTCTTTTGTTGTTGCTCAATTGATGAGACTTTGAAACTGGAAGTCTGACCGTCAATCACTGATGTTGTTCCCCACTATCAAGGACAAGGTGAGAAGATGAAAATCCTTTGATTGCAAGATGGCTCGATACTTGAGAATGAATTCTATGGTATGACTGAGATATCTTATTAACTATTGATGACCATCACCAATATGTCATCCATTCATAGTGGTTCTTTACTCTTATAGATGTCTTGCATTTGAAACACTTATCTGAAGGATGATTATGCTTTCCAAAATTCTCACAAGGATGAATATAGAAACACTGATCTTCCATGTGGCCAACTCGTTGACAATGTTGGCATATAAGAATATCCTCTTGAACTCGAGCAAGAGAATGTGAACTTTGTTGGATCAATCCAACACTCTGGAACTAGATTGGTTTGGTGTAATATGAATTATGAAAGGTGAAATCCTTTTCATATTTGATATCGATTCTATGCTTGTTCTCCTTGATTTCTTCCCAAGGTGTGATGATCTGCTTGGAAAGAGAAAGTTGATCTATACTTGAATCTGAAGCTATCTCACTGAGTGGCTCCTTTGTTGGTTGTTGGTCTGTATCAACATCATCATATTTGAAAATAGGGTTCTGAACAAGGCCTAGTTCATAATGTTGTCGAAGATTATTTATCTCAAATGTGTCATGAAGAAGTTGATTTTGAGTTTGAAGTAATGTTGCTTTCACTTACGAAACTTGCAGGGACGTTACAACATACTACAAAGTGTTTTTGTCAAGTGTGACTATATTTTCCATGGAAGAGAGGATTAGAGTGTTTAGTAACTCCAACAGTTCCTCAAATCCAACCATTTTAAAGACAAAAATAGACCTCACGTGGTTTCTTGCAACTCCACCCTTTCACAATGCAAACTCAACTATGCTGACTAAAAAATGAAGGCAACAAATGGAGGGTGTCATATTCTATCGAAAATGCACCCATTTATAGAGAAACATAAGTAAAATTATGTAGGTGTACCTTGATTTTGAAGTCTATTTGACTTCCATGCCTTTGTTAGGGAGCTTGGGCTTCAAGGGTGCAACAACTTGTCCACCAAATGAGCATGGACAAGAAGTGAGGTTGGCACGAACCAACAAAATGGGATAAAATCTACAATAACACTATGAGAAAAGATATGCCAATGGTTTTTCCAAATGATATTGAGAATGATAAACAACTTAGAGTGTGCCAAAGGTCTGTTGAATCCAATGAACATAATGTCAATGGTATTGTTTTCCAACAACAGAATTCAAGGATCCCTCGATATAAGAGGCACATTAACAATTTTGGAGGTATATATCAAAAGAATCCCTCTCACTTATGGATGAGGCAAATAACATCAATGGAAACAAATCCTTGATTACACTCAACCTTTCTCATAGGAACTCCCATAAACACAAAGAAAAAATGCACCCATTTACAGAGAAACATAAGTAAACTTATGTAGGTGTACCTTGATTTTGAAGTCTATTTGACTTCCATGCCTTTGTTAGGGAGCTTGGGCTTCAAGGGTGCAACAACTCGTCCACCAAATGAGCATGGGAAAGAAGTGAGGTTGGCACGAACCAACAAAATGGGATAAAATCTACAGTAACACTGTGAGAAAAGATATGCCAATGGTTTTTCCAAACGATATTGAGAATGATAAACAACTTAGGGTGTGCCAAAGGTCTGTTGAATCCAACGAACATAATGTCAATGGTATTGTTTTCCAACAATAGAATTCAAGGATCCTTCGATATAAGAGGCACATTAACAATTTTGGAGGTATATATCAAAATAATCCCTCTCACTTATGGATGAGGCAAATAACATCAATGGAAACAAATCCTTGATTACACTCAACCTTTCTCATAGGAACTCCCATAAACACAAAGATCATGTGCAAATTCTGATCTCGCATTGTAGAGGATATGGACCTGAGTCTGCCCCATTGATTTGATTCGATTTGAACAATTATAAGATGAGTAAATGGCTAAATTTCCGAGAATATCAAGATATTAAAGGACTATCCCTTGACTATGGATGGCCCCGCTACACATGGAGAGATCACCCTTGAAAATGCATGAGGTGAAATGTATACTATATTCAATACAGTGCATGCTAGTCACTCCAACTACCAACAACAACTATTTCTTGTCCATCATTGGTGGGATTTCCAGAAGGAAGATTGTCCACCATGCAAACACACTTGTATTTCCAGCGCCCATGATAGTGCCTGGTCGATTTCTTTGTTCATTTTCCAGTGTGAGATTCCAAAAACAAACGATCTATTTGATGAGTCATGTGAGAGGGAGGCGTGAATTCAATGTTGGATGATACGTGGAATATTGTGAGGTCATGTAAAGATCATCTTCCCCATTTTATATTCAAGACGATTACATGGAGAGTGAGACTCATCGGAGGAAACGATTCGACATAATCACTCTTGTTTCAAGAACCCTCCCTCAGCATGGATCAACATGACGATGATAACGTTATAGATGTGAGTGAAGGGTATTCTGTGAAGAGTGGAGGAACTTGGGAAACACAACTTCTACCACTCGAACTCGTGATGGCTTCACCTGGATCGACCTTGGGTCATATGCCCAGAGCTGCAAATGAGTTCGCTCATCAGATCTTCCTTTGATCAAAGAGCACATATGAATGTTTCATAACTGAATTCATTCAAGGTTGCACGCAGGTGAATGAAGAAGAGGTGACATCGTAATCAATGTTGATAGGAAACATACAAAATCCCAATTGATTGAAAATCGACGTTGAAGTAATCTGAAGAGGATTGACGACTCTATTGCATCAGAGTCCAGGATAAAAAAAGGTGAATCTTTTCAAAATGTTGGCGGGAGGACTCTTTTCAATGAGAAACTTTTCATGCCCCTTGACCTCAGATACACTTTCAGACAGGAACCAATTGCAAGTGACCCAACCTGGGTGCACACAAAAAAATGGGAAGAAAAAAACTGTAGAATCAAGTACTAGAAACCATAATGCACAAACGACGAAGGTCAAAGGTTTATCTCAAAGAATGATTCAAAAACCTAACACCTACCAACGAAATTGTAACACAGGGACAAAAATTCTCCCATAGGGGCAGAATGACCTAGATGGGCATAGACTAATGCACAGGAATCGACCAGATATGTAAAGAGATGTTTTTTGTAGCAAGGGAAGAGGAAACACCCTAGAAAATAGATGGATAGATTTACACGCAAAAGGGAACAGACTAGAGACTAGAGAGATGCGTTTCTGAGTACACATAGATGCTATGGATAAATACCATAAATAATCATGCCCTAAGAACCAATAATTCTATGATACCATTGTTAGAAACACAAAATAGGATAAGGCGTGAAGCACATTTTATTAATTGATATGATACAATTATATATACATTTATCTGACCATTGGATTCATCTTCCAAGGTCTCTCGGACTCCTGATGACTCTTCGTACACATGACGGTTCATATTCTGTCTCATCAGTAACCCTAATAGATTACGTTTTCAACAATATGCTTGATTTTTCCTTTTCAACTCATTTATTTTAACATTGGTTCCATGGATCTTGGTTTCCTTCAAAAACCAAATGACTATGGAAAAAAAAAACTAGGTTTGGGTTTATAGAAATATTGAAATAAGAGTCCCCTTGTGGTGTAATTGTTGTCTTTCTAGGAGTGGGAGTGTTACACACCAAAATGTCACACTTGAGTGTCACACCCTAAGTGTCACAAGTGTCACAAAGTGATGTATACACCTTGATAACTGTTGCATGCACTGTAGCAAGTGTCGTATGCACCTCACCTAGTGCCACATTCACTTTGCTAAGTGTCGCAACCCCTTGATGCCATAAAAAAAGTTGCCACAATCCCTAAGTCATGTTTAAAGAATAATCCCCATCATCTAATATCAGAAACACATCTTTTTATTGGAAATTTCAACCAATTTTGAGCATTTTAGAAGGGTGGTGCTCCCCTACCCATGTTGAGGGGGTGCCAATGCTCCCTCTAAGCCTACTAGGGGATGCCAATGGAGCTCTGTCTCTCACAAGGGGGGAGCACCAATCTTGTTAGAGGAAATTTTGGGATCTTCCACCTTTTCCTAAGGGCCAGCTCCGAATGGGATGAGGTTGTTGTGGTCGACTCCTATACTATGGCTTAATCTTAGGATCAAATCCCAACCTTAAGGAGCCATATCCTCAACCATATCCTTCATTATATCATGGTGGTTGTACCTCTTAATCCTATATATTGAAGGTATTTCCAAGGTGAAGGGAGAGATTGGAGGTATCAAACCTTTGATTCTTTGGGGAATCCATTGAAGTATCATCATTTTTATCTTGGTTCATTTGTGCAAGGGCTGGACGAGGAGAGATTGGAGAAGTGTTGCATCATCAAGCATGATTTGTAAGTGCCTCTTTTGGATTTCCAATTAATATAAACTTGGCCTATTCCCTTCAAGTTCATGTGTTCTACATTTGATTTTCTATTGTCGTTTTAGTATTCATAGATAGATTTTCTTTATCTAATCATATAGAGTAGGAGGAAGATTTCCTTTGCTAGTGTTTGCAGGACTTCAGTTGCAATGAGGAGATTAGAGATCAAGCTCATGGATTGTGTAATATGTTGGACAACTAAGAGGGGGAGGTGAATCAGTTGTTACCATGCTTAAACAATTATGCTTCTTTTAAAATATTTACAGGGCACTCAATGATGATCACAATAATGGGAAATAAACAAAGGCACATTCAACATTAGTCACATATATGAGAAAAACAGAGACAAATAATTCCCGAGGAAACCCATAGAGGGTAAAAACCTCTTTTTCTTTATATGATAAGTATTATCTACATTCTTTACATTATCATACATATGAGCATCAACTCATTGTGAGGCTACAACCTCTGTTTTTGCAAGATGCAACTTGCTGAGAGCACCAACTCTTTGTTTTCTCTAGCACCCACTAGAAGGAAGCACCAACCCCCTAGTTTCTCTAGCACCAACTAGAAGGAAGCACCAACTCCCTGGTTTCTCTAGCACCAACTAGAAGGAAGCACCAACTCCCTGTGTTCAATCACCCACTTGAACCTTTGAGGACACCAGTCCTCCCTAGCACCTCCCAACCACCCTGAATTATAAAAATTCTTTGTTACTAAAACTTATTACAACGATATAAAATTATTCAATGGCTTACCAACCCTGTTGTTGTTCTTTTACACTACTCTGCCCTGTCTGCATCAGTGTCTTCTACACACCTCTAGCACTTTGTATTCTTCTGCCTTTTATGCTCTATGCGCCATATCCATTCAATGCACCATTCCTTGACTATGCATTTATGCTCCTGCGTTCTGCCTCCTTGTACACACCTGAATTATCCTACCCAACAAAAACCCTTCTCTCTTCTTTGTTTAGCATTCTTATAGTCTCTGTTGTCTTTGTGCATGCAATATTCGCAATGCCTCTGCATGCTCACTCTGCGCCATATTCCTCCACAACTTGAGTGCTCTGTCTGATCATCATCGTGACTCTTCAGCTTCTCTGGTCGTTTACCACTCGTTCAACATCACTGTATGTTATACTGAGATTCCTCAGCCTCTCTGGCAGTTTGAGACTCTTCGTCTTCTCTGTGATAGTTGAGCTCACCTTCTCTGTTCCAATTACAGGCCTCAATGCTCATCCAGCTGTCAATTGCCTCCATGAACATCTTCATCCCTCTTGAATATTCCCAGAGACTCTTCACCTCCTCTGTCAATCATCCTGAAGTGTCTTCGAGTCCTATCGCATAAACCATCAGTGGTTTTTGGAAGTTACACTGTGTCGTGCTACAGTAGCCCCCCAATCTTGCTCAAATTCACCTGCACCGTTGGATTGATTTCATGGGATCTTGCATTCATTTCAGCATTTCGGCATTCGACAATTCGGAATTTGTGTGACCATGTGTCTCGACATTCCCAGTCGTGATCCCCGAAAAGGAGCTTGGTTTCTCTAGCTCTTTCCTCCATCTCTCGCTGATGTGACCAAGGGCTGTGACCACAGCCTTATGCATAAGGTGCTTTCCCGATTTCACATTTCGTGAATCTGGAGATGAGGCATCTCGACTCTCCAAGTCGCGATCCCCGAAACCCCGAAATGGCGTGGGATCAACGGTCCCGATCAACACTTGATCTAACGACTTAGATCATTTCACGATTTCGACATTCTTGATGTTCAGTGTTCTTGTCACTTCAAAGTCTCGATCCGCGAAACTATGAAATGGAGTCGGATCAACGGTCCAGATCACACCTTGATATGATGGCTCAGATTAAGTCACGATTTCGCATATCGTGAATTCAGGATTCCTGTGGTTAATATTCTTTGACATCTCCAACTCTCGATCCTCGAAACTTCGAAGTGATGTAAACCTACTGACGTCACACATGGATTGACATGTGTCAAATAACTGCCACGTGTCACTTTGATTCGTGACTTACATGTGCCTAAAATGTTGAATCAGCTTGACACTTGTCATTGCCTGGTTGTGCCACGTGTTCTTAGCTGACGTGGTTTGCTGACGTGTCTTGTTTCGGGATTTCGCATTTCGACACTTCGGGACTCCTAATGTTGAGAGTCTCTGACTTCTCCATCTCTCGATTTCTGAAACTCCGAAATGGAGTTTACTTCGGGGTTTCGCATTTCACAAATTCAGCAGGTTAGGGAACCCTGTTGCTTTGAATTTCCAGTCAGTGAAACGATGATCTTTCGCCACGTGTCCTAATCGAAGATGGACGGTCCTCCTGCTTTCGAGATTTTGTAAGCCCGCTTCTCCTAGCACTTTAAAGAACATGTAGGCTCTCCTGGATCCAACGATGGTCGGACCCTGTGCTCAGATCTAACGCCCGAGATCTATCCGCCATATCTGCACGCTCCTCTTGTCTACATTGAGATCTGACAGCCATCGGTAATTCTGAATTGTTGATCCAACGATCATGGTTGCTGCTCTTCCCCGATTATCACTACACTGCTGATCATCGCTACTGTACTTAATCCATCATCACTACTGTACTTGCCATCAATGACAAGCATACGCTCCCTGTAAAACATGCCAACAATCTCCCTCTTTGTCATTGATGGAAACTAAGGCACCCGAATTCTTTTCTCCCCCTTTGACATCAATGTCAAAGAAAAGACATGCTCCCCCTGAGTTGTTGCAGTAATTTTAGGAGGCATTAGATATTCAAATAATACAAAACTCCCCCTAACAAGATGGAATTTTTTAGGTGTGAGAAGAAATGACACCCATCTTCTATCAGAGATATTCAAAAGGTGTCTTGTCTAGGGGTTTAGTAAATATGTCTGCAATTTGTTCTGTAGTGGGAATGTAATGGACCTGAACACTCTGATTGGTGACCTGCTCTCTTGGAAAATGATATTTTATGGGAATATGCTTGGTCTTGGAGTGGAATACAGGATTTTTAGACACACCGATAGCACTAGTGTTATCACAATGAATTGGGATCGGTGCAGTGTATTTTACCTCTAAGTCTGCAAGTGTCTAAATCATCCATAATACCTGAGTGCAACAGGTAGTAGCAGCAATGTACTCTGCCTCTGTGGTTGATAAAGTAATGGAACCTTGCTTTTTACTAAGCCAGGCTACTAAGGAGTCACCTAGGAAGAATTCTCCTCCACTGGTGTTTTTTCTCTCATCAACATAGTTTGCCCAATCTGCATCTGAATAAGTAGTCAACTGAAGATTTTGATTTCTGGGATACCATAGACCATAAGTCATTGTTTCTTTTAAATACCTGAATATCCTTTTGAAAGCTTGCAGATGACTCTGTTTGGGTGCATCCTGATATCTTCCTACTATTCCTACAACATGCATTATGTCTGGGCGATATGCTGTGATGTACATCAGGCTTCCTATCATTGATCGATATGAGCTTTGATCAACATCAGGTGAATCATCATCCTTGCTTAATTTACATCCAGTTACCATAGGTGTATCCATAGGTTTAGAATCTTCCATTTGAAACCTTTTCAACATTTCTCTTAGATATTTTACTTGAGAAATGAACAT
>JASDQU010738086.1:37795-52158 GCA_032191745.1 Picea mariana | reverse complement strand
TAAACTTACTTTTTTTTTGTCATGCAAAGGTAATTTTATCGTTTTTATCATATTTAAAGATCATTCTCTATGTCATGTTGTATATAGAAAAATGATCCTTCTTTATTTCATGTTGTCATTTTAATAATGAACTTTCTTTTGTTATGTCACCTACTGAAATTTCTTTAATAACAATTTTAAGAGGGTCAAAATTGTTGCAGTAATTTTTTCCAACTAAAAATATAATAATTTTGACCAAGGACTCAAATTCGTGGAAGCATACATTGATCAGGATTTATATTTTAATAGGGATGAAATTTTCTATGAGGATGATAAGGTAAGGCTTAAAGAATTGGAACCATAAAGAGGAAATTTTTGGAATGTGAGGAAGCTCACTAGAGAATGAAGAGTAGAGGAAAAATATTAACACCATTTGTAAGATGGAGAGACATGATCGTAGAAGTGCTAGACGGTTTAGAGACTTCATTGAATTAAGGGCAGATCACTTAAAAAAAACTAGTATAAAGAGATTGCAAGGGAAAATATAGTAGAGGTCATTAATCTAACTTCTTATTTCCATAGTTTTTTTCAATGAAGAGATCAATGAGGCAGTTATGGAAGAGGTATCGAAGGAAGAGATGAAAGTTGTATTAGAATCTTCTAGAAGGACAAGATCCCAAGGCTGGATGGGTGGCCTGTAGAGTTTTCCTATGTTTTTATGATTTGATAGAAGAAGATCATTCAAGGGCCATTGATCAATCAAGAACTTAAGGAAGGTGTTGGGTTTTTTCAATTATACTTTTATTTCTCTTATTCCAAAGAGGGACTCTTCTTTTTCTTTTGAAGAATACATGTCCATATCCTTTTGCAATTATATCTATAAAATCATTGTTAACATTAGTGCACACAGAATAAAGGTAGTTTTTCATAATCCATCTCACACGAGCAAGATTTTTATTTTTTTATGGGAGGTAGATTCATGATGTTGTTGGAGTCACCCAAGAAAGGTTGCACACCATAAAAACTAAAAAGCAGTCATCTATGGTTATAAAGTTGAATCTTTCTAAAGCCTATTCCATGATGACCTAGCTTTATTTAAGGTTGATGCTTCTCCATATACGGTTTTTCTTACCATTGGTTAACTAGATCTACGGTTGTCTCTATTAAGAATTTTTTTATGCACCAATGAATAAATCAACCTCCAAGTTTTTTACTCCTTCTAGAGGGTTTGTGCAAGAGTGTCTTCTTTCACCCTTGTTTTTTCTAGTTTTGATAAAGGGTATTAGTAGGGCCATCATTGAGGTGGAAAAGTAGGTACTATTAGAGGTTAAAATTGTGCAAGTCTATCTTTTTATCTCACCTTTTGTTTGTTGATAATGTGATTTTATGTAGCAATGGGTCTCTCATGGATGTTAGGAGTTTCAAGGATATTTTAGACTTGTATAGCTTGGTTGTAGAAACATAATTAAACTTGCGAAATTCCTCCGTCTCCTTCAATAGAATTACCGAGACTCAAGAAATATTGAAATGTGTTAGAAAAAAAATAGGATAAGGCGTGAAGCACATTTTATTAATTGATATGATACACTTATATATAAATTTATTTGACCATTGGATTCATCTTCCAAGGTCTCCTGGACTCCCGATGAATCTTTGTACACACATGATGGTTCATATTATATCTCTTCGATAACCCTAATAGATTACGTTTCCAAAACTCCCCTCCTGAATCCGAAGGGGTGTATATGAGTCCAAGGTGAGAGCTGATATCTGAAAGTGGGCAGCTGAAGTATGGAAGTGTGTAGCTGCTAATGGGTGAATGTGCTCTCTGAATATGGTGGTTTTGATATGACCACAAATCGAATGATATGGTGGTTTAAGGAAGACCACAAACCAATATGGTGGTTTAAGGATGAGTACAAACTCTGGAACCCTTCTTTAGGCTCAATGGTTCCCAAAACATTTCCTAAGTTAGCTAGAAGCTGGAAGCTGGTGTCTTCTGCTAATTGGAAGTGCTTTCAATGTTGGTTTAAAGATGACCATAAGATGTGATGTATAAGAAGATGAAAGTCTTCTATCAAGTGGAGGTTTAAGGGAAACCACAAACCATTGTTTAGTAGAAGTTGAAGGTCTTATACTAAGTGGTGGCTTTAAAAAAAACAAAACCAATCAAACTCACTTGTCACCCTCTCTTGTTGTTGCTCAATTGATGAGACTTTGAAACTGAAAGTCTGACTGTCAATCACTGATGTTGTTCCCCCCTATCAGGGACAAAGTGAGAAGACGAAAATCCTTTTATTGCAAGATGGCTCGATACTTGAGAATGAATTCTATGGTATGATTGAGATATCTTCTTAACTATTGATGACCATCGCCAAGATGTCATCCATTCATTGTGGTTCTTTTTTCTTATAGATGTCTTGCGTTTGAAACACTTATCTGAAGGATGATTATTCTTTCCACAATGCTTGCAAGGATGAAGATAGAAACACTAATCTTCCATGTGGCCAACTCGTTGACAATGTTGGCATATAAGAATATCCTCTTGAACTTGAGCAAGAGAATGTGAACTTTGTTGGAGCAATCTAACACTCTGGAACTAGATTGGTTTGGTGTAATATGAATTATGAAAGGTGAAATCCTTTTCATATTTGATATCGATTCTATGCTTGTTCTCCTTGATTTCTTCCCAAGGTGTGATGATCTTCTTGGAAAGAGGAAGTTGATCTATACTTGAATCTGAAGCTATCTCACTGAGTGGCTCCTTTGTTGGTTGTTGGTCTGTATCAACATCATCATATTTGAAAATAGGGTTCTGAACAAGGCCTAGTTCATAATGTTTTCGAAGATTATTTATCTCAAATGCGTCAGGAAGAAGTTGATTTTGAGTTTGAAGTAATGTTTCTTTCACTTACGAAACTTATAGGGATGTTACAACATACTGCAAAGCGTTTTTGTCAAGTGTGACTGTATTTTCCACAGAAGAGAGGATTAGAGTGTTTAGTAACTCCAACAGTTCCTCAAATCTATCCATTTTAAAGACAAAAATAGACCTCACGTGGTTTCTTGTAGCTCCACCCTTTCACAATGCAAACTCAACTATGCAGACTAAAAAATGAAGGCAACAAATGGAGGGTGTCGGCTTCTATCGAAAATGCACCCATTTATAGAGAAACATAAGTAAACTTATGCAGATGTACCTTGATTTTGAGGTCTATTTGACTTCCATGCCTTTGTCAGGGAGCTTGGGCTTCAAGGGTGCAACAACTCGTCCACCAAATGAGTATGGGCAAGAAGTGAGGTTGGCACAAACCAACAAAATGGGATAAAATCTACAATAACACTGTGAGAAAAGATATGCCAATGGTTTCTCCCAACGATATTGAGAATGATCAACAACTTAGGGTGTGCCAAAGGTCTGTTGAATCCAATGAACATAATGTCAATGGTATTGTTTTCCAACAATAGAATTCAAGTATGCTTCGATATAAGAGGCACATTAACAATTTTGGAGGTATATATCAAAATAATCCCTCTCACTTATGGACGAGGCAAATAACATCAATGGAAACAAATCCTTGCTTACACTCAACCTTTCTCATAGGAACTCCCATAAACACAAAGAACATTCATAATCCTCACAGGATCCCATGTGCAAATTCTGATCTCACATTGTAGAGGATATGGACCCAAGTCTGCCCCATTGATTTGATTCGATTTGAACAATTATAAGACGAGTAAATGGATAAAGTGCTGAGAATATCAAGATATTAAAAGACTATCCCTTGACTATGGATGGCCCCGCTACGCATGGAGAGATCACCCTTGAAAATGCATGAGGTGAAATGTATACTATATTCAATATAATGCGTGCTAGTCACTCCAACTATTTCTTGTCCATCATTGGTGGGATTTCTAGAAGGAAGATTGTCCACCATGCAAACACACTTGTATTTATAGCGCCCATGCCAGTGCCTGGTCAATTTCTTTGTTTGTTTTTTAGAATGGGATTCCAGGAACAAACTATCTACTTGATGAGTCATGTGAGAGGGAGGCATGAATTCAATGTTGGATGATACGTGGAATATTGTGAGGTCATGTAAAGATCATCTTCCCCTTTTTATCTTCAAGACAATTACATGGAGAGTGAGACTCATCGGAGGAGACGATTGGACATAATCACTCTTGTTTCAAGAACCCTCCCTCATCATGGATCAACATGACGATGATAACGTTATAGATGTGAGTGAAGGGTATTCTGTGAAGAGTGGATGAACTTGGGAAACACAACTTATACCACTCGAACTCACGATGGTTTAACTTGGATCGCCCTTGGGTCATATGCTCATAGCTACAAATGAGTTAGCTCATTAGATCTTCCTTTGATCAAAGAGCACAGATGAATTTTTCATAACTTAATTCATTCAAGGTTGCACGCATGTGAATGAAGAAGAGGTGACATTGTAATCAATGTTGATAGGACATAGACAAAATCCCAATTGATTGAAAATCGATGTTGAAGTAATATTAAGAGGATTGACGACTCTCATGCATCAGAGTCTAGAATAAAAAAATGTGAATCTTTTCAAAATGTTGGTGGGAGGACTCTATTCGATGAGAAACCTTTCATGCCACTTGACCTCGGACACAGTTTCGGATAGGAACCAATTGCAAGTGACCCAACCTGGGTGCACACAAAAAAATGGGAAGAAAAAAACTGTAGAATCAAGTACTAGAAACCATAATGCACAAATGACGAAGGCCAAAGGTTTATCTCAAAGAATGATTCAAAACCCTAACACCTACCAACGAAATTGTAACACAGCGACAAAATTTCTCCCATAGGGGCAGAATGACCTAGATGGGCATAGACTAACGCATAGGAATCGACCAGAGATGTAAAGAGATGTTTTCTGCAGTGAGGGAAGAGGAAACACCCTAGAAAATAAATGGATAGATTTACATGCAAAAGGGAACAAACTGGAGACTAGAGAGATGTGTTTCTGAGCACACACAGATGCTATGGATAAATACCATAGCTAATCATTCCCTAAGAACCAATAATTCTATGATACCACTGTTAGAAACACAAAATAGGATACGGCGTGAAGAACATTTTATTAATTGATATGATACAATTATATATACATTTATCTGACCATTGGATTCATCTTCCAAGGTCTCTTGGACTCCTGATGACTCTTCGTACACATGACGGTTCATATTTTGTCTCGTCAGTAACCCTAATGGATTACGTTTTCAATAATATGCTTGATTTTTCCTTTTCAACTCATTTATTTTAACACTGGTTCCATGGATCTTGGTTTCCTTCAAAAACCAAATGACTATGGAAAAAAACACTAGGTTTGGGTTTATAGAAATATTGAAATAAGAGTCCCCTTGTGGTGTAATTGTTGTCTTTCTAGGAGTGGGAGTGTTACACACCAAAATGTCACACTTAAGTGTCACACCCTAAGTGTCACAAGTGTCACAAAGTGATGTATACACCTTGTTAACTGTTGCATGCACTGTAGCAAGTGTCGTATGCACCTCACCTAGTGTCACATTCACTTTGCTAAGTGTCACAACCCCTTGATGCCATAAAAAAAATTGCCACAATCCCTAAGTCACGTTGGAAGAATAATCCCCATCATCTAATAGCAGAAACACACCTTTTTATTGGAAATTTCAACCAATTTTGAGCATTTTAGAAGGGTAGTGCTCCCCTACCCATGTTGAGGGGCCGCCAATGCTCCCTCTAAGCCTACTAGGGGGTACCAATGGAGCTCTGTCTCTCACAAGGGGGGAGCACCAATCTTGTTAGAGGAAATTTTGGGATCTTCCACCTTTTCCTAAGGGCCAGTTGTGAATGGGATGAGGTTGTTGTGGTCGACTCCTATACTATGGCTTAATCTTAGGATCAAATCCCAACCTTAAGGAGCCATATCCTCAACCATATCCTTCATTATCTCATGGTGGTTGTACCTCTTAATCCTATATATTGAAGGTATTTCCAAGGTGAAGGGAGAGATTGGAGGTATCAAACCTTTGATTCTTTGGGGAATCCGTTCAAGTATCATCATTTTGATCTTGGTTCATTCGTGCAAGGGCTGGACGAGGAGAGATTGGAGAAGTGTTGCATCATCAAGCATGATTTGTAAGTGCCTCTTTTTTCTTTCCAATTAATATAAACTTGGCCTATGCCCTTCAAGTTCATGTGTTCTACATTTGATTTTCTGCTGTCGTTTCAGTATTCATAGATAGATTTTCTTTATCTAATCATATAGAGTAGGAGGAACATTTCCTTTACTAGTGTTTGCAGGACTTCAGTTGCAATGAGGAGATTAGAGATGAAGCCCATGGATTATGTAATACCCCAGGCCGAGCCCCTATGAAATGTACTGATGTTGTAGGATGGTGAGACAAGTATTGATAAGTTGGTAGGATTATGTGTTATAGGCCGAAGATCTTGGATGTTAAGGCCAATAAGCCTGATTTTTGTATATGTAAGTATGCAGATCATTAATAAAAATTATACATCGCTGCATGTAGACCGAGCACGAAGAAAGAGTGATGGGGGACTGAGCTACACTAGGTAGGGAAAGGGATGGGATTGAGAGGCTAGGAAAGAGGGGCTAAGCTAGAGGGCTGAACCCAAGGGAATATTATAATATATTCCTTAAAATGAAAATACTAAAGTGGGGAAAATAAACCCAGTTATCCTAAGTTCCTGGGAAAGGGAACGAGTGCTAAATGGAGTGCATGAAGCTCCAGAAAGACAGATGTCAACCTGGGCGCATGCAGTTAAAGTTGGAAAGTCAGATCGTTGGGGTGATTCACTTCCCATTCTCCGATCCTTCGCCTAACTCGCCTGGCCTTTATCGTGGACCTATACATCTTTCACACACCTCTGAAACCAGTAACCCGTGAAATGACCTATGTTTTTCCTATGAAGCACAATGTATCTGTACTTTCCAGAGCCGTGTTGTGCCTTATAGAATTGTGGTTGCTTCCATCCCCTGAATTGAGTTGAAGTTGGTTGAAGAAGCGGGTTGTCAGGCCTGTGGTTGAAGAGGCAGGTTGTCAGGCCTGTGAGCAACTCTCTCCAGAAGAGAGAGTTTGTTGGGAAGTGGTTTTATCCTAGAGAGAGTCTAGCACCAGCTATGGAGCTTCGAGAATTCCTGATCTGGCCTGTTGCTGAGACTCTGAAAGGGAAGTGGAGCACCCGATGGACTGTGGAACAGTGAAGGTGCACATTCCTGAGGTGGAATAGGCATGTGGGGAATGCGAGTCCGTGAGTAGTGGGTGTAAGAAGGATCTTGGAGAGAATCCTTCCAGTTGCACTGTGCAGTTTTCTGTAACCTCAGCCTAGTCTAGGATTCCTTTGCCCTAGGTGGAGCTTAGTCCCAGCTCAGGGGTGACCCACTGCTGAGCATGATGAGAAGCATGGTCTAAGGCTGGGAGGTTCTTGGAAGGTCCGCACATAGTTGTAGGACCTCAATTAAAAGATAAGTATTCATTTCCATGTTCATTCACATGCTATGTATTTATATATGATGTTACATCTATGGGTTTGTCTAGATTACTGCATGTATGTTTTTACTGTTATTTCTGCATTAAGATGTGTGATAGCAGAACTATGCACGAATGTGTGTATGGTTAGAATATTTTGTCTGTATTCTTATAGAGACAGAATGTTTTAGTATTATTTCCACAAAGTTATGTGGTGGAATGGCCTGGCCTGTTGGTTTAAGGCCAGGAATGACCACAAATTGGTATCAGAGCTAAGAGAGACATTCTATAGTGACATTTCTCGACCTGTTGGTGGAATGGGACATAAAAAATTGGTATCAGAGCCAAGGTTTCAACACTGAGCCTGGATGGGCCATGTTAGTGGAAGCCGAAGGAAAAGTTTCGGAAAAGAATTGTTGCCAAAAATGGGAAAAATTCAAGTTCAAAGCCTATGGTTTCTACCCAGAACCTGGATGGGCCACGAATGAGAAATTCATAGTAGGAAGTCCAGAGAATTTTGATGTACTGAGTTATAGAATGGCATTGAAAGAAAACTTGGATTGTGTTCAGAAACACAGGAGGTGTAGCAAGTTTAGGAAATGGACACAAAGAATGAAATCACAACATTCATGGTGTTGGGCCATAGGATCTGTTCAGGAGAAGGAGGGTCCTTCACAACTGTCATATCTAGAGAAAGGTGCAGGAGGGTTTAACTACAAGTCCTTCGGAATTCGAAACTTTGGCAAAGTTTACGGGTTATAAGAGAAAAAACTGTCAAAGCCCAAATTTTAGAAGTGCCAAAAAGGATCTACATCATAGATCCGGGGGGGGACTATTGACCATTGGATTGATCAAAGACAGATTAGAGTTGTTGGATATACCCACAAGGGGTTGTGAGTCGCAGATCTCACAACAGTTCGTAACTTTGGAGTTCGACGGTTGGGAGATTTGGGGTGTGTTGGAGCACAAACTGTCGAGGCCCAAAGTTTTGAAGCGACGTGGCTCTTTGATGTCACTTGAAATGATGTGGACATATGGGATGTGTGCCACATATTAGTGAGTTAAGAACCTTTGGATGAATGAGATGCCTGATAGAATGTGACACATGTCACCCTTCTGAGTGGGCCACATATCCACTTCTAATATTTCTCCACGTGGGCCACCTCTCGAGCATGGATGGTGGGGCCTTGATGGTAACAGTGGGTGCATGGCGCTAGATTGTGAAGTCCGAAAACTTGACACTCTGGAAGAAAAGGTTCATAAGGGAATGGAAGGAAGAAGTTTCAGAAGTTTCGTAGCACCGAGGTGACAAGACATAATGACGTCACGGGGTTGACCTGGAATTATTCAGAGATTAACGGTTCAGGAGTGTTGGGGATGTGTGGATGTGAAATCCTCCGAAGTCCTGAAGCTCTAAATATCTGAAGTCCCAAAGCTCTGAAGCTGGGAGTTCTATAGTGGGTATCAGTCATTGGATGTTGGGAAGTTATGGACTGTAGATCCGTTGTTCTTCGCGCGTTCTACCATTCATTGTTCTCTGATGATGGGACGCATGGAAAAAGGGGAAACCTATGAATCCCTTAGCTCGAAGTTTCTAGGATTTGGATAAGCACC
The DNA here is from genome assembly GCA_032191745.1 of Picea mariana. Taxonomy (NCBI): domain Eukaryota; kingdom Viridiplantae; phylum Streptophyta; class Pinopsida; order Pinales; family Pinaceae; genus Picea; species Picea mariana. The sequence goes on along the minus strand of JASDQU010738086.1, from coordinate 43,053 downwards.
CAAATCATAAGAACTGGGTCACATCCATGGTCTCATGCGAACCAAGGGCGAAAGAAAAGGGGCTAACGCCCGAAAATTGTTACAGAACAGAACTGGGCGTAGAGATGGATGCCCGTGGGGTTCTTGACCGACCAAGACCTACATAAAATGGAATCTGATATTGTTTCTGTTGAATCAGATTGGTTTATTCTGGAAAATTATTAAAGTCTGATAGCCTGACAAAACTCAGTTGACTGCACATTTTGCAGAAATAAGCGTTGACAGATCCAAACCGAATTGTTCCATGGTGCAGATAAATGGAGGGGGTACAAAATGCTTCCAATTCAGAGAATGAAGCTAGAGGAATGGATTTCCATTTGGGAGTTGAAGGATCAAACTCCAATGGGCATGGAGAAGAGATAGATAAGGAAGGAAACATGATGAAAATCATTGAAATATTGCAGAAAGATGTCCAGACTCACCGAGAAGATAACAAAAATCTCATGAAATCTAGGGAACAACAGGGAGAATTAAACATAAAGTTGATAGAGCCTAGAAAAAATAGAAAATAAATTGGATAAGGAGACCGATTCTAGTAAATCAGGAAGTCACAGTTTCCCTGATGAGAAGAGAAAATCAAGGAGTGTTGGCAGGCACCATCATCACTCTCAAGGGCACTCCAAGAGGAAGGCCCACAGTAGTTCAAGCCCATCTCCTACCAAAAATCATAGGAGATATGGAGTGGATGAATTGAAGAGTGAAATGAACAAGATTAAACCTCCTACGTTTGATGGAGAGCACCAGAAGGAGGAAAGATGCTAAGACATGGCTTCTTGGCATGAGAAAATATTTCCAACTACAAAATTACTCCTCTCATGTAGAAGGAAGAATTGCAATGTATCAACTGAAAGGAAAGGAATCCATGCGGTGGGATCAACTTGTGCAAGTGCAACACATTAAAGAGAAAAATGTTACCTGGAAGGAATTCAAGAAGTATTNCTCTTTCTTACCTGGAAGGAATTCAAGAAGTATTTCGAAAAGAAGTACTAAACTAAGATATATTATGACAAGAAAATGAAAGAGTTCTTTGAACTTAAGCTGGGAAGTATGTCCATTGATGAATATGAAAGAAGGTTTTTGGAATTGCTGAAGTATGTTCCCTTCATCAAGGATGAGACAATTAATATTCAAAGGTATCTGAGTGGGATTCCATATGTCATTAGTGAAAAGATTCAATATGATGATCCTAAAACTATGGAAGAAAATATAAGGAGAAAAAAATTCTTATATGATCAGCAAAAATAAAAGCCCACTTTCCAGAAGGTTTGGGAGGACAAGAAGAAGTTCAAGAAAGAGCAAAGGCAGAAGGGAAACAAGCCTCCATTTTTCAGAAACAGTCCTCAAGGGCAACTATCTTTTAGAGAGCATAGAATGGTTGAGGTAGGGGGACAAAGGCCAAGGCAAAAACCCATTCAATGTTGGGGTTGTCAGGGAGATCACAAGTATAAGGATTGTCCTCACAAAAATGGCAAGGTGAGAGTTGTCCACAATGTCCAACAAGCATAAAAAGTGGAGGACATGGGAAGAAATGTACCCAGGATCTATGCATCCCTAGACAACAAGCAGGCATAATATCATTCACATATGATTGAAGTGGAAGGTATGATCAACAACCACACCATTTCTATTTTAATTGATTCAGGGTCTAGTCATAGTTATATAGATCCTAAGATGGTGGAAAGTTTTCTTTTTCCAAGAAACAAGCATGCAAACTTGTCTTGGTTGGTACAGCTAGCTACATGAGCCAAAAGAAAAGTTATTGAAATGGTTAAGTCATGTCTTATGGACATGAATGGACTGAGCACAAGGGAATATTTGAACATCTTTCCTTTAGGTTCCTATGATTGTCTAATTGGCATGGATTGGTTAGACCCACACCATGCTATCTTGGACTATCATCAAAAGGAATTTACTTGCTTGGATGAGGAAAGGAACCTAAAGAAATTCCAAGGAATTCCCAGGACATTTGTTGTTCGATAATTTTCAGCCATGCAGCTGAAGAAATGCTACAAGAAAGGCTGTCAATTATTTGCATCCTATATGGAGGAAGCACCTAAGGATAAGGTGTCAAATCTGGAGGATCATGCAGTCCTAGAAGATTTTGAAGACGTGTTTAAGGAGGTACCAGGACTACCTCCAAAAAGAGATATTGATTTCTCCATAAACTTGATGCATGGAGCAGCGCCAATGTCAAAGACTCCTTATAGAATGAGTACACCAGAGCTGAAGGAACTGCAAATGCATCTTGAAGAGATTTTAAAGAAGGGGTATATACACCCAAGTGTATCACCTTGGGGTGCCCCAGTCTTGTTCATGAAGAATAAATACGGAACAATGAGATTGTGCATTGATTTCAGACAGTTGAACAAAGTGACTATAAAGAACAAGTATCCCTTACCGAGGATTGATGATATTTTTGATCAATTGAAGGATGCAAAGATATTTTCAAAGATAGATCTCAGGTTAGGGTACCATTAGGTAAGGATTAAATAGGAGGATATCAGAAAGACCACCATTAGGACAAGGTATGGTCATTATGAGTTCACAGTGGTTCCATTTGGGTTATCAAATGCACTCGTTGTTTTTATGTGCTTAATGAATGGTGTTTTCAGGGAATACTTGGACAAGTTTGTCATTGTATTTCTGGATGACATCCTTGTATATTCCAAGTCAGAGGAATAGCATGAGAACCATTTGAAGATGGTGTTGCAAGTGCTAATAGAGCATCAGTTGTATGCCAAATTGAGCAAGTGCTCATTTTATCAAAACAAAATTCACTACTTGGGGCATATCATTTCAAAGGATGGGATAGCAATGGATCCTGAGAAGATAGAAGCCATTAGAGAATGGTCAACGCCAAAGAATGTGACAGAAGTCAGATCCTTCATGGGTATAGCTAGCTATTACAGAAGGTTCCTTGCAGGGTTTTAAAGAATAGCTTACCGCATCAATTCCTTGCAAAGGAAGGGGAAGAAATTTCAATGGACAGAAGAATTTGAAAGAAGCCTCCATCAATTGAAGTAGTTTTTAACTAGTGCTCCAATTCTGAAGATTGTAGATCCGAATGAGGATTTTGTGGTTTGCACAAATGCATGTAAATAAGGACTAGGATGAGTCCTCAACCAGAATGGGTTTGTAATATGTTATGAGTCCATAAAGTTGAAAGAGCATGAAAGGATCTATGCCACTCATGATTTGGAGTTGGCAGCCATTGTACACACTCTAAAGAAATGGAGACATTGCCTCATGGGAAATAGGTTTGAGGTGAGGACAAACCATAGAAATCTGAAATATATGTTTGATCAACCAACTCTGAATGCTAGGCAGAGTAGGTGGTTGGAATTCCTCTGTGAGTATGACTTTGATATCGAGCACATCAAAAGAAAGGAGAACAAAGTGGCTGACGCACTCAGCAGGAGAGTGCATGAACTACATGCTAAAACCATTAGCATGTATCAGATGGATCTTCAAGGAAGAATCTCCGAGGCTGCAAATTCATATTTGTAGTACATTTAATTAGTAACAAAATTGCAGCAAGGTAAAATGCAACAGAAAATTGAGGATTATGAATTGGGAATTGATGGAATCCTTAGGTACATAAAAAGAGTCTATGTACCCAATTCTCAGGAATTGAGGAGTGCGATTTTAAAAGAGATGCATAATGTTCCTTATGCAGGACACCCAAGATATCAGAAAACAATTTCAGTAGTCAGGAGCCAATATTATTGGCCAGGCATGAAGAAGGAGATTATTGCATACATAGCTAAATGCTTGGAATGTCAAAGGGTCAAGGATTAACATAGACATCTAGCTGGATTACTGCAGCCATTACCCATTCCTGAGTGGAAGTGGGAAGTGGTGACAATGGATTTCATCACAGGATTACCTAGAACAAACAAGCATCATGATTCCATCATGGTGGTGGTGGATAAACTTACTAAAGCTGCCCATTTTATTCCATCGAAAAATACTCACAATGCAACTAATGTTGTTGATATCTATATGAGGGAAGTAGCACGATTGCATGGCATACCCAAGACAATTGTGTTTGATAGAGACCCAAAATTTACCTCAAAGTTTTGGAAAGGGTTATTCGAGGGGTTCGGAACGAACCTGAACTTCAACATAGCCTATCATCCTGAGTCTGATGGGAAAACAAAAAGGGTGAACCAAGTGATAGAAGACATGCTAAGGAAGTATGTGATGGACAAACCATCTAAATGGGAGGATTATCTACACTTGGTAGAATTTTCTTACAACAATAGGTATCAAGCATCACTGAAGATGATCCTATTTGAAGCACTTTATGGAAGAAAGTGCAACACCCTAGTAAGCTGGGATAACCTAGCTGATAAGGCAGGGGTTGGGCCATAGATACTCAAGGAAATGGAAGAAAAAATGATGAAGATTAAGCAGAATTTGAGGGTTGCCCAGGATAGGAAGAAAATCTATGCTGATAAGAATAGAACTCACTGAGAATTTAAAGTGGGGGATCATGTATTTTTGAAAGTGAAAGCCAACATAAGCTCCTTGAAGTTGGGAAATTGTTCAAAGCAGCTAGATATTGTGGACCGTTTGAAATCCTGGAGAGGATTGGTCTAGTAGCATATATGCTTGCATTATCTACATCTATGTCTATACATAATGTATTTCATGTGTCTTTGATTAAGAAATATATACATGATGATGATCATGTTATCGTTTGGAATGTGATTCAAGTGGAGCAAGAAAGCACTTTTCAGGTGCATCTAGTGCGTATACTGGACCGAAAAAGAAAGCAACTCCAGAATCAAGCCATAGGGCTTGTAAAAGTCTAGTGGAACTGGTATGGTCCTGAGGACGCAACATGGGATCATGAAGATGCTATGCGGGCAAAGTACCCACATCTTTTTGAAGATTTTGAAAATCTTGTTGATAATATGTAAATGAGTTGCATTGAGGACAGTGAAAAAATAAGGGGAGGGGATTGTAATACCCCAAGACGATCCCCTATGAAATGTATTGATGTTGTAGGATGGTGAGTTGAGTATTGATAAGTTGGTAGGCTTATGTGTTATAGGCCGACGATCCTAGATGCTAAGGCCAATAAACCTGATTTTTGTATATGTAACTATGCAGATCATTAATAAAAATTATACATCGTTGCGTGTAGACCAACCATGAAGAAAGAGTGATGGGGGACTAAGATCCACTAGGTAGGGAAAGGGATGGGACTGAGA